>BQNB010074416.1:0-31799 GCA_026074375.1 Tanacetum coccineum | reverse complement strand
AGCACAAAAACCCTCAAAATTCCACCCCAAAAATATGAGGTTCTCCTTTAGATCTATTGGAATTCGGGTATCTATTATTGATATACCTTTAGCTTTCTCGAGTTAAGGAGTGAGCAATCATGTGTATCTATTCCGTCGTTACAGATGTGTATATGTGGTTTTGTCAACTTTTCTGGAGCACTGAGATTGGTTTAAATTATATGAGTGTATCGATAGTATATTAAATTATGGAACTTGTTTTTGTGATGCATTCCGAGACCGCATAGTGAGTATTAGGATTTGCTTGATAAGAGGCAATAGGATTAACCCATGTTTTAAACTTGTAATTGTTATGATGGTCACACCGATCATATAACTATCCCACACCCTTGCCATGCACTCATTTTTAGTGCAGGATACCCCTAGTACAACCCTCCGAGCCTATCCTATTTCATGGTTCTTGTAATTTTCTGGTTAAACCAGACTATTAATGAAGAGCATTGTCACCATTAAACCAATCGTTACACCCAAATCGCCTAAGCCTACATTGTATGTACTCACCTTTAGTATATTATTGTGTTTAACCCAAGTTAATTATTTAAATACACGGTTGCTAAGTTCTTATCCTTATAAATACTGTTTTGGGACGATTGGAATTCATGGTAGTATTTATTTTGTGAAAGAATGGGGAAGAAAATGTTAGGATCACATAAATGGACCCGAACAAAGAAGCTTCGGTCACTCGAAGATACAAGACAAAAGTCTAGCTCGTTAGTTGATTAATTAATTAATGTTTATTAATGTAATTGGGCTGACAAAGAAAAAGCCTAAAAAGCCCAACAAAAGCCTAGAATGGGCAAAACCTTGTTAGTATAAATACACCTAGTTTAGTCAAAATTAGGTTAGACATTATTAGAGATAATTTAGCTAGTCATTGAAAAAGGTTTTTTCTTTCATTCATCAATAAAGTTCTTAATTTTATGCATCTTGATTCTACACTTCATTGTTAAGGATTCGTATGAATGATCATGGAACCTACAAAATCCCTGGTGCTTAATGGGAGATTTTAATTCGGCTTTAAATCTTGAGGATACGTCAGTTGGCTCATCTACTCTTGATATATCCATGCATGAATTTAAGGAGTGAATATTAAGATATCAGATGTTAACAAAACGGGCATGCATTTTACTTGGAATCAAAAACCTCGTGGTAAGAATAGGATTCTAAAAAAGATTGATCGTGTTATGGCAAACTTGGAGTTTCATGATGTGTTTGTTGGGGCTAGTGCTATTTTCCTGCCCTATCGAAACTCAGATCACATCCCTGTTGTTCTTTGAATTCCTCGAATTATGAGATTTAAACCGAAGCCTTTTAAATTTTCAAATCTCATTGTTCATAATACGTGGTTTAAAGGTACAGTAGTTGCTGTTTGGAGCAAAAATGTCAAGAGTTTTGCTATGTTTCAGGTTGTCAAGAAGCTCAAGAATTTGAAACGCCCTCTTTGAAAATTGTTACGTGATAAAGGCAATCTTCATGATAGAGTTACAAGGCTTTGTCATGAACTTGATGAAGTTCAACTTGCTCTTGATAAAGATCCCAATAATTATGTTCTTAGAGAAGAGGAAGCTATTTACCTGAGTTCTTTTAATGAAGCCGTTTTAGATTAAGATCGTTTCCTTAAACAAAAGTCTAAAGTGGAGTGGCTTCGGGTTGGCGATTCTACCTCGGCCTATTTCCATAAGGTCGTTAAGAGTGATAAGTCTAGAAATAGAATTAATAGTGTTATGGATTCTAATGGCGTTTGCTTTCAAGGTGAGGTTGTTCCCCTCTGTTTGTTTCTTATTATCTTCGTTTTCTTGGCAAACCAGGTAATAAGACCCTTTTAAATGATTTAAACTTGTTTACTAACGTCTTGTCTAGTGAACAAACTTTAGATATGGTTCGTATAGTGTCGATTGAGGAGGTGAAGGGTGCCATTTTTGATATGGGTAATGATAAGTCGCCAGGTCCCGATGGTTACATGGCTGCTTTCTTCAAAGAGGCTTGGGATATTATGGGCTTGGATGAAGTAAAAGCTGTTAGGGAGTTCTTTTCTAGTGGTAAGATTTTAAAAGAGCTTAACCACACTATAATTGCTCTCATTCCTAAGGTATCCTCCCCATCCCGTATTAACGAGTATAGACCTATATCTTGTTGTAATGTGCTCTTTAAATGCATTACAAAGATTATTTCTAATCGCTTGAAAGGATGTCTTAAGGATTTGGTTAGTATTAACCAATCGGCCTTTATTCCGGGTAGACGTATCTCGGATAATATTCTCCTCACACAAGAACTTATGCATAACTAGCATCTTGATAGGGGTCCACCGAGATGTGCTTTTAAGCTCGATATTCAAAAAGCTTATGATACGGTGGATTGGCGTTTCTTGAAGTCAATTCTTATAGGCTTTGGTTTTCATATGACTATGGTTGAGTGGATTATGGAGTGTGTTTCTAGTACATCCTTTTCGTTGAATATTAATGGTGTTCTTCATGGGTATTTTAAAGGTAAATGTGGTCTTCGGCAAGGTGACCCGTTATATCCATATCTTTTTACTCTTGTTATGGAGGTTTTAACGCTTATGCTTAAGCGTCATGTTCGGGATTCTAATGAGTTCACGTTTCATAAGAAGTGTGCTGATCTTGGTATTGTAAACTTATGCTTTACGGATGATTTATTCTTGTTTGCGTATGGAGACGTCAATTCTGCAAGTGTTATCATGTTTGCTTTGGAAGAGTTCAAAAATGCTTCGGGTCTTGTCCCTAGTCTCCCCAAAAGTACCGCTTATTTTTGCAACGTTCTCAATCATGTTAAACTTGCTATTCTTAATGTTATGCCTTTTGAGGAGGGCTCTCTTCCAGTTAAGTATCTTGGCCTCCCGTTGGTGTCTTCTAGGCTCGTTTATAGAGATTGCAAAGAGCTCATGGTAAAGGTTCAAGATAGAATTGGGGATTGGAAAAACAATTTCCTTTCATTTGTTGGACGTCTACAGCTTACCCAATCGGTAATCTCGTCCATGCATATTTATTGGGCCTCGATGTTTATTTTACCTTCTCGTATTGTGTCGGATATCGAGCAGCTTATGAGAGGGTTTCTTTGGTGTCAAGGTCCTATGAAACGGGGTAAAGCTAAAGTTTCATGGGAATCGGTTTGTCTTCCAAAGATTGAAGGAGGGCTAGGCTTACGTCGTCTGGCTCTTTTCAACGTGGCTCTTATTTCGTATCATATTTGGAGTCTTATTACTCTTAAAGAGTCGCTTTGGGTTCAGTGGATTCATACACACAAGCTTAGAGGTAGAAGTTTTTGGGACATATCTTATAGTGGTAATATGACGTGGGGCTGGCGTAAGATTTTACAGGTTTGTCCTTTTCTTCGTAGATTGTTTTGGCACCGTATTAGAGATGGTCTTGGTACGTTAGTTTGGCACATGGGACCCAATATGCCTATTGAAGGATCGAATCTCTAATAGGGACCTCTATAGGGAAGGTTTTGACTTGAATAATAAAGTTGCTAATGTTATTCAAGATGGCTTATGGAAATGGTCTAATGATTGGTATGTTAAATACCCTATTTTAGACGCATTACAAGTTCCTGTGCTCGTTCCTTTTGAAGAGTGATGTGATTATGTGGAAGGACAGAAATGATGAGTATAAGCCTTTCTCGGTTCGAGAGGTGTGGCATGCTATTCGTCCTAAAGAAGACGTAGTTTCTTGGTATAATGTTATTTGGTTTCCTCATTGCATTCCTAAGCATGCAATTCATAACTGGTTAGTGGTGAAGAATAGATTGAAGACCTATGATTTGCTTCATCCTTAGGATGTGGGTGACAATATTGACGTAAACAGTTTGCTTTGTCCTCTTTGTGACTTACAACCTGATTCTCATCCACACTTGTTCTTTGTTTGTCCATTCTCAAATTATATTTGGGATATAGTTAAGACTAGAGCTGGTATCATGTCCAATTCAGTTTCCTTTGATGGTATTGTTGCTTGGTTGATCCCCTTGGCTAAAAAAAGATCCGTCAGAAGTATCGTGTCTAGACTCCTATTGGTTGCATCAACTTATTACATATGGCAGGAGCGTAATGGGCGGATTTTCAAGAAGCGTAACAGATCCAAAGAACAGGTATTGGAATGTATTTTTTCAACGGTCCGTTTAAACCTTCTATCTTTCACATTTAAAAAATCGCAGCAGGTTGAAGCGATGTTGGCTGATTGGAGCCTTCCTCGTGTGCTCATGCATGATCACCCAGAAACCACGTAGTATTTTGCTTATTCCTAGTCGTTGGTGTGTTATGTTTCATATCTATTTTATTTTCGGCTATGTAGCATGGTTTGTTTTGTTTGGTTTAATTGGAAGCTCATGTGGGGCATGTGTTTGTAATTGTCAATATAGTGTTTTGCCATATTGCCTGAACTTCATTTGGTTTTAATTTATTTACCAGGGAAATCCTTTTACTCAAAAAATGTGTTTAAAAATGTGTGTATAAAACGTGTATAAAATGTGTAACAAAATATGTGTATAAATATGTGTGTATAAAAATGTGTGTACAAAAATATGTGTATAAAAACGTGTATAAAAATGTGTATAAAAACGTGTATAAAATGTGTATAAAAACATGTGTATAAAAATGTGTATAAAAATAATTTTAAGTAAAAAAGAAGTTTATAAAAATCATCGTAATTTCAAAATTCTTGTTTATAATTAAAAAAAATTATAAAAAATTTCGTAATTTTAACGGAGCAAAAAATTTATAAAGTTTTCTTATTTAAAAAAATGTTTATACTTTTTTTTGTAAAGTTAAGTAATAAATATGCCAAGTACAAAAGTAGAAGGATGATCCATGCAATTTACAAAAGTAATAAATATGCCAGTATCCGGTAAAACAAGTTTGACTGTGCAAATCGACACAAAACATGAAAGTACGTTACATTAAAAGGTAATTAATAAATCGATAAATTTGTAAAAGTTCGTTGGTATTGTACGACTTAAACGCTATTTAAACCCTAAATAATAATAGTTACTAATTTTAATTTATTTGACAGTTGCACATGTTGTTGTTTTTCTCTTTTAATATAACCCGCCCTGATTTCAAATTACATAAGCAACATAACCCAAGTTGACACGTTACGTGATATGCTAAAAAGACACATTACAACATGTTACTTAACGAATCAGAAAGCTCAAAACACTTAAATTATAGGTTCAACGCCTTTAACCCGACCTGACCTGAATCGTTATGGGGTACGCTAAAAGAATATCTTGACATATTACTTAACACGACGTATTGTCTTTCGCCCCATACTTGTATTTCTTAGCTCCGCCACTGAGGATATGAAACCATCATAAAGCGTGGATTCCCTAGTGAGGAGGAAAGTATGATGGCCATGCTTTGTACTCGATCGCCTCGACAATGATTAAAATCTTACTTTTCTCCACCACTAAGTTTCTACGAAACGTGATAAAGCAAATGGTTTTTCCATAAATGGAAAAAGAGTTATTGCATTAGTAGTTTTACTAGCATGGTATATACACAAAGCATCGGTTCGGAGGTGAATGTTGTTTAACGATTTTCTAGATTATATGGTACCCGCCATAGAATCATTATCACGAAAAAATGTGATAGAAAAATATTACTCGCAAATTTTTTTGATCATATGGTATCCGTAATCGCAACGCGCGGGTACGATGCGAATTTAATTTTGACATCCATTTATGTCTTTTCATATTTTTGGAGGAAGCTGGGATTAAATTTGAAAGGGTAATTATCATACAATACAAATGTTGTATATCTATTTAGTTGTTCAATAACTCAACATATTTCATGTGGTTGTCCAAGGTTTAGCATATTTGCTTTTACCCATCACATCTAGGTTCGATTCTCGTCGACGCAAAAATTTTAATTCTTACACAATTCTATAATTAGCAAGTGTGTTGGCTGAAAATTTTAAACCTTGTATAAATAGATGTCCTAAATGTTGGAAAAATGGTTATTGCAAAATGAGTTTTTGCAAACTTTGGACAACATTTAACATATGTAGATGTTATATATCTTTATATTAGATTGGGGCTTTGCGTTCTCCTCGAAGAGAGCTTCACAACGAGCTAAAGTATGTCCAAAGTGGAGTTAAGATGAATGAGATATCGTGTCTCAAAGTGAGGCACGTGGAACACAAAATCTGGGAACTAAAACTATCCCACATCGCCCAAAAAGGGAAGTGGATAGTGGTTTATAAGGACATCTTGGTATTGGCTACCAAATTCCTTTAGGTTGGTTATGCTCCCACGCCTACGTGCGCGCGCAGGGGGGGTGCAGAAAATGGGATTTCTGGGCCAAAATGGGTTCGAAGCTTCTGAACTCATGCGAGCCCGCCCGACCTGCGGACACGAATGCAGCTCCGAAAGCTCGCCTACGCGCATATCTTTTTGCTGCTGATTTCGTTTTCAGTTGATAAGGTTTCCAGAATATTCTTGTGTGTTTAAACTAAGAGTTTATCTAAAATTTTCTGATTAAGTTTAAGATAAATACTGAAAGTTTAAATTCGGCTTAAGCTTATCTGCTAACTTGGCTTGGTAACCAAGCTAGGTTTAGGCTACATAAGCAGCCTCTTCTCATTCAGTTATAGACACAGAAAACGTACTCCATAATACCATACACAACAGCTTCAGTAGCGGCCTATTTCCAGCAATTCCGTCGATCAGAAACATCGATCGTTTCCGTAATCTTTCAGGCAAGTTGTCTAGTCCGGCTGTACAACAGCTTTGGACGTTGTACCCTGGGAAACAGACGGCGAATCTGTTTTAAGGGAATCGTGTTAAACACGAGCCTCGTTCGTTATAACTGCGTTTAATTTATGTTATTTACTTTCTGTTAATTACCTTGTTATTTTTATTCGATTTATACTAATAAAAGTGTGCAGGTTTCCCAACAGTCTTAAAACAGATTCTGTGTAGACAGAATTAAAACGCTTTTGTTAAATCGGATTAATATTGTTAACAGGTTTTTTTAAATAAACTGTTTCTGTCGAAACCAAGATAGAGTTTCGTTGGAAATCAGTTTTAGAAAACAGATTTTAATTTGCAGTTTTACAGATCCATAACATTTTAAGGAATTATTCGAATCAGTTTACATATATAAACCAAGATTGAGTTTATATCAAACTGATCTATTTTATTCATTGAAACCAAGACTGAGTTTCTTTGAAGCAGATCCGGTACAAGCAGATACCGAGTAATTACAGTTTGTTTAACTGTTTGTGTTTAATCTTTCAGGATGACTAACACTCAAACTCCTCCTCCTGCGACTACTGTTGTGAACACAACCGGTGCGCCGGTTACCAACACAGTGGCTAATCATGCGGAGAGACCAGAAAAATTCAATGGTCAGAATTTCAAGAGGTGGCAACAGATAATGTTCTTCTATCTCACCACCTTGGGCCTTGCGCTGTTCTTGAAAGAAACTGTACCTCAGGTTGAACCTCCTGCCGAAGGTCAATCATCTAATGCACAGGTTGTGCAAGCTGTGGAAGCATGGAAACATTCAGACTTCTTGTGTCACAACTATGTTCTGAATGGTCTGATAGATCCTTTGTATAACGTGTACTACAAGACCACGACTGCCAAAGAATTATGGGAGTCATTGGAACGCAAGTACAAAACAGAGGATGCTGGTATAAGATGGTTGATTCAAAGAACGTGATCAGTCAGGTTCAAGATCTGCAGGTATTGATCCACGACATCCATGCTGAGGGAATGACTTTGAGTGAAACTTTTCAAGCTGTTGCGATTATTAAAAAGTTACCTCCAAGCTGGGTAGATTTTAAAAACTACTTGAAGCATAAACGAAAGGAGATGAGTGTTGAAGACTTGGTTGTTCGTCTTCGTATTGAAGAGGACAATAGGCTGGCTCAGAAAGACATTTATACACCTGATTCTGCTAAGGCTAATCTGGTTGAGCATGTTGGGTCATCTTCAAGGTCCAATCCAAAGGGAAAAGGCAAAGACAAATGGAAGAATGACAAGAAGAGCAAAGGGAAGTCTGAGTACCTTGCTCCTAAAGCTGGGATTATGAAACAAAAATTGCTACAACTGTGACCAGCCTCGTCACGGTGCTGCTAATTGCAAGATGCCAAAGCAGGTGAATCCACGTCAGGCAAATATGGTGAATGATGATGTGGACATGATAGCGATGGTGTCTGACGTGTGTGCCATGATTTCTGATGTAGTGTGTGACCATGATTAGTTAGGATCCAATAAATGGACCCGAACAAAGAAGCTTTCGGTCACCTCGAAGATACAAAGACAAAAGGTCTAGCTCGTTAGTTGTTAATTAGATTAATGTTATAATGTAATTGGACTAACAAAGAAAAAAGCCTAAAAAGCCCAACAAAAGCCTGTATGGGCATATACCTTTTTAGTATAAATACACCTAGTTTAGTCAAAATTAGGTTAGCTAGTCATTTTTCATCTTAAGGGTTTTTAGCAATTCTTGTTTTTCTTTCAATAAAAAAAAGTTCTTTAATGTTTTAATCTTTTATTGCCATTGATCTTGTGATTTAATCTATGGAATGATCAAGGGATCCTACAATTGGTATCAGAGCCTACAAGATTAATGATTTTGATTTGTTTTTGTTATTTTTTGTTTTATTGATTTCGAAAAAAAAAGAGGCTTTAGATTTTTTGATTATTTGTTTGTTTTTTATTCTTGATTCATAGATGGTTTATGTTAATTAAATATCACTAATCTATTTGTTAGCAATCAACGATCTCGTGATTTTCTTTTGTTCTTTCTTTTTGGTTCGAAAAGTAAAAAAAAGAAGTGGGGATCGAACGAGTTCAAGCGTCACCCATCCAGATACGCGATGTATTCTTAGGAGGATCGAAACTAGTGAATTCTAGGTTGGACCGAACGTAGGGGAAAACAAGGATATCGAAACAAGTGTCCACCTTTCTAGCGATCGGAACATGGCTTCAAGAGATACGAGTCAAAAGAGTTCAAGTCTTCAAGCATTCGAACAAGTGGAAAACAAAAGGAATGATCCTTTTGTCGAACGAGTCTCAACTCCTTTTAAAGGGATCCGAACGAGTTTATTCTTCAAGACTCGAACTAGTGGCATTCAAGGTACTAACCGATTCGAACCAAACTCTTTGAGGATCGATAACTAGGAGGTTCGATACAAGCAAAATCTAGGGAGACCGAACTTTAAAAACCTTTGAGGATAATCGACACGAGTACACGTCTTTGGATTTTTTACGAAGGAGTTTACTCACATCAAGGGATCGACAAAGAGACAAACACCAAGTTAAGGATCGAGACGAGGTTAAAGTTTTAAGGATAATCGACACGAGCTTAAAGCCACTAGACGAAAGAGGTGGTTATCTTGGTCAAACAGAACAAGCTATCCTTCTTGAACGAACTAAAAAATCAAACAACAACAAAAACATAAACACAATTTCAAACTAAATCAACATATCACTTACGATTCTGGTCATTATTACTCAAAATGCATCCAATGAAAGAAACAAATGCAGCGGGTACGATACGTCGTCCACCTTATGGTTGGTTGAAGTGACTACGATTCTTGGTATATTCGTATTACACAGGTTATTGAGGCAAAACCCTAATGGCAGCTGATATGGAAATCTATCCAGAATGGACTCATTACACCTCACCCTATGATCACTGATCCGCCACCTACTGATTTACTATTGTCGCTACACCAAGGAAGAAACTTGATTATGAATTCACGTGAAGAGGAAAACAAACTTCGTGATGCTGATACTCAAGCTGAAATCCATTTTAGTCAAGGTTTCCCAGACACATCTTCAACATACCTCAATTAAACAAGCACTGCAAAGGAGATTTGGGATAATGTGGAGATGTCATGCAAGGACTCAGGTAGGACTATTCAACAAAGGAAGGAAGATTGTTTGATGTGTACGGAACGCTTTCGTGTTATTGGAAACGAATAATTCATGACTATCTTTGTGCCGTTTCCACAAGCTTTGTGAATGATATGAAGATTACTCAGCTCAACATTCCAACTCGTCAGTATGAACACCATGTTTGTCAACAACCTTCCGATTTATTGGGGGGATAGTATGTGGATAATGCAAAACAAAACATGGCATATCTCAACCACACCTTTGTTCAGATCTTACTCATCTCAAAGCTACGTGCTCATGCCAAAAAGACTCTCAAGAAAACAGGAGCAGTTCTACAAGTATTGGTGATCACTGGCCTATGTTGCCTCACATCACAACTGCACCTGTTCTTCTTTACACCCTCAACTTCAAGTCCTCATCCCATGCTCAGTCTTCAAATGACGCATTGGATGGCCACTATGACTCGATTGCTTAATCTCTTAAGTGGTTTCCTAAAAAGCGTTTTCACACCCACCAACAAAACCAGCTCCGGGTACTTCCTCCAAACTCAAGGACTACATGCTACGGTGCATGATGGCACAATTGTTACTGAACAGTTAGGGGAAGGCTCAGGTAATGTGGTAATACAGGTGGCTCGAGGCAAAGAAAAGGTGATATGTTACAACTGCAGAGGAGAAGACATGTAGCTAGGCAGTGTAAAGAACCCAGAGAAGAAAGATGGACTCTCGTACTTCAAAGATTTTAAAGCGTTATGATGGAAGCTAAGAGAAAGGAGATGTGTTGGATGCTGTGAGCTGAAGCATTTCCTCGCTGCTGTGGAATGGCACCGCCACTTACTGATCAACTCAGGCAAACTTAGACTTACAAAAAACATGTTTCAAGCATTCATGAGGATTGATATGACTCAGACGTGGATGAAGGCCCAATGCTGCTGTCGCTTTCCATGGCCAACTTTAATTACTAGTGAAACCAACAAATCCAGTCAATGAGATACCACTCAATGACAATCAATCTTTTGATAATGTGGGATTATCAGTCTAAGTCAGGAGAGGCACACAGGAAGAAACATTTAGACTCGATGCTGAGACTGAGATTGATGACAATACGATCCCGTATCATCAGTATACTTCTTGACACGAAGCCCCAAAATGTTCCAACTGATGGTATCTGGCTGACAACATCTGATAAAGTTTCTATGGTTGCCATCTTAACTGACTTGCAAACAATAGTTCGGGACATGTAAGGTTAACAAGGGAGAAAAATGTTTGGAAATCGAGACCTTAAACAATGAGCTTCTTCAATGTAAGCAAGAAATATGTCGTCTAGATACCCACAAGGTCAAACTTGATCTTGAAAACAAAGTTAGACAGGAACAAGCCCTAGTGATTCAGCGTAATAAGCGTAACGCTGAACTTGTGCAAGAAAACGATTTGCTTAAATCCACTCTTTCAGGAAAAGAAAAATCAATTGCATTTTTACAATCTGAAAAGGAAAAGATTTTATCTGAGAAAAAGGATTTATAGTAGTTATCTAGATGAAAATAGTTTGTTTTTAAGAATGCTAACAAGTTGCAAGAGATTATGTTGCAAAGATTTAACATGCCAACACAAACTATTCCCATGCTTTCAAAGAAACCTAAAAAGGCAACCAATGACTTGCACAAGGACATCCTAGGCACTCGCAACCCAGGTCTAGGTTATATGGCCAAGCGTGCTCAACCTGTTTTGTATGATGCTGATACCCTTTTGCATCCCAATCACCACCCTGTTAGTATATGGGATAGTGAAGAGGTCTTGGTTCACCAAGTTGGTTATTGCATGAAAAAAGATGAACGAAAAAACAGGGCATGTTCGGACCGCAAACGTCTTCTATGCTAAGCTTAATGTCCTTATGTTAGTTCCTCAGAAGGAACTATTTGGCGATCAGTGTATTGGCTTTCTGCAAACGAAACTTGCTAGCAAGCTTAGTAAACCAGCCACACTCATGTACTCATTTTGTTCATAAAAGTCGAACCTCAAAGTCAGTTCTGGCCAGTCTTCAAAAAGTTAATGCTGTTTTTCCTCTAATTTGAAGGTTTCATAAAAAAAGAAAAACAATCAAACAAAAACCAGGACATGTTTCTGATATGGTGTTAGGATTATGCAAAACACAGTTTGTTTTGACAACAACTCGGTACCATTTTACGACCATTTCAAAAAAACATTATCACAACTGCTATGATAATTTTTCAAAGAGGTAAAGAATAATTGAACGGATTTTTGCTGAATTGGTAGGCGGAGTATGAAACAAGTGTTCTTGATAACAAGGAACCTGGACCATAGAGAAGAAAAATATTTAATCAGAAATGGATGAGCTTAATTGCTGACGCTTAGAAAAAAGATATTTGCTCCTATGTGCTTTACTTCTGAATATTGTAGTGCCCCTAGTTCGAATTTGCCTTTGCGAAGATCTTAGATCTGCATGCGATAGGGAACACACTAACAGTTCTTGAGCTTGAAGCTGAGATTTCAAACAGAAACAAAACTATTTATTGAATTTGAAAAACGTTTTTTGCCTTCTTGTACAGAATTATGTTTGTTTACAACTTTTAATTTCCCATAAACTATAATCCAGTGCATAGGACACTTCAGTGCCTCCAATGCAATTTTTGAATTAAAAAAGTTAAAGGACAACAGCTTCAAGGGAAAGATGACACTATCAGGAATTTAGACTATTGCTCAAGTCAGGGCATCATGAATGGTGTAGAACTGTAGGTACCACTGAAAGGTAGTTGTGACCAACAGGCATTAGAATCTGACAGAATTCAGTTGCAAGATACGATTACCTCCCTTAGGATTCAGCTAGATGCCTTAAGGTAGAAACGTGAGTTGAAAAGACGGTATGATGAACTTTGTGTCAAGGCGGAATTAACACTCACGTACTGCGTACACTGCAAAGCTAAGTGCTTTAACTACACAACATACAAAGCTGCAAGCCCAAGTAACTGGTACAACAAGTAGTGGACCTTCAACCTCTGAGACACCCAAAGTGCTTGCTCCAGGAATGTACAACTTAGGTTCTAAGTATATTCCACCACCCAAACGTGCTAACTGGGTCAAACCAACCCCGTTACCTAAGAAGAGGCAAGTAACTTTCAGTGAAACCTCCAGACCTTCACTCAAACCTACTCAAAACCCAGTTGTAGCATCATCTTAATAAGCAACACTAAGTGTGAGTGCCTATGTCTACAGTGAGAAAAACCCACTTCTGTCGGAGCAGCAAAACCATAGCATAAGGAGGCCGCCTCGGAATCATTGTCTTTGTCCCGGTTAAGAGTGCGAATGCGAGGAGAGTAGAAGCACACCATAGGACTTTGAATAAAAAGAATCGTGTTGATTCTAATTTGCTTGTTAAATCTGTTTTGTTTCAGACTTTGAACAGTGTTTGTGGTGCATAGTAACATCTTTGGTTTTTCGTAATCATACTGATTGTTTGTTATGTGTGATGTTCTGTGAATGTTAACCCCCCAGACTAAGCGTTTTAAACGCCAACCCAAGAAAGATATGGAAAACATTAAAGAGAGTCTGGAAAACACAATTAGCAAACTGTTGCTAATAGCAAGGCTCAGTGGAAGCCCACTGGTAGGCCATTTTCTCATTGTTTGAGAATGTATTCCTTTAATAGTGATCAAGGAATCTCACTGATATTGCAATAGAACTACCCCCGAGTGCTAGTTCTAGACCCCAAAAACCTATGGTCTCTGGTTTATGATCATAAAAAACTTAGTAATCGACAGGCAGGTTCCAAAGGGATCTTGTATTTATTGATTGTTAACTAACCGGAAACCCTACAGGGCATCCCATCACAGTAATGTGTTTGTGCTTATGCAGGTAGTACAAAATTGTTCTTTGGTATCTGGATTCTGGTTGCCTCAAGGACGTATATGACCGTTGTGAATGTGGCGCGACTATCAACTTTGTAGAAAAGTCATTGGTTACTGTGAAGATTTGGCAACGATGAGTATGCAGCCAATCGTTGGCATTTGGTGATTATAAATCTTGGTGACAACCATCATTCTCTTCGAGATCTTTATGTTGAAGGACTCAAGCATAAACTTATTCTCAGAGGACAATTTTGTGATGGAGGTTTTGAGTTGCATTCCGACAGCATTCATGTCAATCCGCAACTAAGTTATGTAGATTCTACTCAAGGTTCACGAAATCCAACTGTACTCATCGCACTGAATGATATGATGTCAGCTTCACCAGTTTGCTTTGCTTAACAAAAGCCTCTTCAACGAAGTTCATGGTTATGGCATCGTCGGTTTGAATCATATGATTTCCGGGACATGAATTGAATTGACTGGAAAAAATCTAGTCAGAGGATACCCATGCTGAAATATGGAAAAAGATCCTTTGTGTCCATCTTGTCAGCTAGGTAAAAGTAAGAAAGCATCCACATCACTAAAGACGGAAAACACCATAATGAAGTTCTCACATACTCTTCATATGGAACCTCTGCGGACAATGAGAACAGAAAGTATCAACGAAAGAAAGTATGTTTTGGTGATAGTGGATGATTCACCAGATTTGATGGGTTAAGATTTCTTCGATCAAAGGATGAAACTCTCAAGTCGATTGAGAAGTTTTATTGTGAAGATCAACGAGCCCTTAATGCTACTGTTTCGATTCGTCAGAACAGATAATGGAACACGTGTGTTTGTGAAATAAGACACTCGCCAAGGAATGGTTTGAGAGTTTGTTGGTTATTTCTCATGGACGAGCAGTACCTCGGTCTCCACACAGAAACGGCGTTGTCGAAAGACGGAAAACCGAACTCTTTATGTGCAGCTGCTTCGTTTATGCTCATCTTTGCGAAAGCTCCACTGTTCCTATGGGCTGAAGCTGTAGCCACTGCGTGTTATACTCTTAATCGATCTCTTGTACACACGCTTCATGGAAAGACCTATTATGAACTGCTGAAGGGAAAGAAACCTAATCTACAGTACTTCCGAGTATTTGGATCCCTGTGCTATTCCTACCAATGACTACGATGACGTTGGTAAACTCAAGGCGAAAGCAGATATAGGTATATTTGTTGGCTATGCACCCACCAAGAAGGCGTACCGAATCTACAACAAAAGAACGCGCAAGATTCAGGAAACCGTTCATGTTGCTTTCGATGAACTTACCGAAGGGTTGACGTCTGTTCAAACCAGTTCAGGCCTCGCACCTCAACAAATGAATCTTACTGTGCCAGCAGTACAGAACTCGACTTACTGCTTTACAGTCAGGACGCAGCCGTTCTGCACTAGTAAAAGACCCAGAACCACCTAGTGTCCCTCCTACAAAGAAACAGGTAGACGATTTGTTTCAATGGTTTGATGATGATGAGGTTGTTCCGATACCTCCGGTTGTTCCGATAACTCAAGTTACTTCCCGGCACCGTAAAGAATGCCGATGGTTTCACCTTCCACAAAAGTTTATCTCAAAGGCGCTCCTGCAGTTACTGAAAGCCTCTTGCCTCATCAAATACCTCTACCAGACATATTGTTTCTGATGTTGAATACACTGTTCGTCTGTTGACAGTATTGTGTTTGGACACATATAATGTCTGAAACCGATTTTCAGAAGCATCTTCTTCCAACTCTGTCAATATCGAATGTTCTCCCAACAACCAATTACCTCACGTGCCAAAAGTGGACTCAAGCACATCCGCTTGAAACATTAATTGAGGGGTATAAAGATCGACTTGTCTCTACCAGAACAGCTAGAAACAGACGCGATTGTGGTGTTTTCTTCAATGAATTCTTAACTCATGTTGAACCAAAGACTTACAAGCAAGCCTTAGAGCACTCGTGCTGGATTGAGGCTATGCAGGAAGAAATTCATGAGTTTGAACGTCTAGATGTATGGATACTTGTACCCTGTCCAGATAATATTCTTATATCCGCTCAGTATGGATTCTTCAAATTAAGTTGGAATGAATATCGGTGTGTCTTGAAGAACAAAGCTCGGTTAGTGGCGAAAGGTTATCGTCAAGAAGCTGGTATTGATTTTGAAGAATCATTTGCTCCAGTTGCTAGATTAGAAGCGATCAGACTCTTCATTGCTCACGCAGCGTAGTATGAACATGGTCATCTTCCAGTAATGGACATCAAAACCGTCCTTTCCTTATCGGTGAACTGAATGAAGTTGTCTATGTTAGTCAACCCAGAAAGGATTTTGTAGATCCAGAGCATTCCATCGCATGTGTTACTGACTCAAGAAAAGCTCTCTAGGGCTTAAACAAGCTTCACGTGCGTGTATGACAATCTATTCACACGTATTTTTTTTTCTATTCAAGTCAGGATTTACACAAAAGGCAGTGGTCGTTCTACACTCTTCACGAGAAAAACAGGGCAACATCTTCTTCTGGTCACATTATGTAGATGATATTTTCTTTGCCTTACCAACCCAAAGCCTGCAAATTATTTGCAATTTGAAATTGAACTACACTTTCAAGATGTCGTTGATGGGACAAGACTGTTCATCTTTTTAGGATTGCAAGTTTCTCAAAAATCCCGTGGCTTCTTATCAACCAATACCAAATATGCTAGGAATTCTTGAAAAAGTTTGGTTTTTGACTCATGACCACACCCATTGGGAACATCCAATGGCGGGAGGTCCAACCTTGATGAAGATAAGGGAGGGAAAGATAATTGATCCTACACGAATTTCGTGTATGGTTGAGCTCCCTTATGTATCTTAGGTGCATCTAGACCTGACATAGTATTGTTGTTTGTATGTGTGCACGATACAGGGGCTACGCCTACTGAAAATGCACCTTTACTGCTAGGCAAAGGCTAAAAATAACCTGATAGCTTTAATTCTTGCCACATGATCAAAAACCTCATCATAGTCAATAACCTCTTCCTGTCTGTGACCTTGGGCCACTAATCTTGCCTTATTTCTGACAACTACTCGTCTTTCATCCCTTTTGTTTCTGTATACCCATTTTGTTCCAATCACCTTTGCTCCATGAGGTAGATCTACTAGAATCCATACATGTTACAGCCTAAACTGTAACAACTCCTCTTGCATAGCTTTAACCCAACTGTCATCTTTTAGAGCTTCAGAAATCTTTTTAGGTTCCTCCTGAGATAAGAAGCAGGCAAACAAACAATGATGTTGATCTTTGTGATTGTTCCTTTGCTGCTTTTGAACATAACTTACAAGTGCATGTGCTCCTGAATGTTGCCGCACTCTGCTTCTAGTTTGCACAGATGACTTAGGATCACCCAGTATTTAACTTTGTGGGTGAATGTTATGTATCCTAAAAGTATGAATGGGACTAACAGCTACTTTTGTTGTTAAGTTGTTGAAATCATAGACCATACCCTCGTCATCATAAGAAGCCTCATCAAAAATCCCTTTTTGAGGCTTGTTAAAGATTGTGAGCTCTGGCATATCTGAATCATCTTGATCATCATGTGGAGTATTAACTGGACCACTACCAGAATTAACTAAGGTAGTACTGGTAGCTTTGTTCTTAGGTACTTCACTTAAATGCTTTAGAGCAAGTTCATCCAATTTTCTTCTAAAAGCTAGAATTTCAGGAGTATCTTTTGAAATTCCAGTAGAATAAGCCCCCTTCTCTTGTGTTTTAAGGTTTTGAAATGCTGTGAGAAACTCCTCTGCCTTTAAATTAGTAGAAGACTTCCTTGGTCTAACTTGCCTGACTGCTATAGGCATAACAATAAGCTCCTCAGCCTCATCTTCTTCCTCAGAAGCATTTTCATTAGGAGTTTGTAGTGTACCTGCAATGTTAGTCACTTCTGAAGTATCTGCATGTGGGTTAGTTTGATTATCCAAAGACACAGTAATATAGTTCATAGAATCAGTTAGATAATCAATATCAAACATCCATCTATAACCTACTCCTTTCACATTAGATTTTTCTTCAAGAAATTTTTCATGCAGATTTACTTCTACCTTTTTGGTCACTAAATTATATACCCTAAAGGCTTTGCTATTTAGTGAGTAACCAACTAGGAAACCTGATTGATTCTTTTTGATTAACCCTTTTTATATAAATAAATATATAATACTTATATATATATATATATAATAAGGATAATTATCAAGAAAGTCAATGAAACCGAGAGTAGTATAGGAAATTCCCGGGTCGTAGTCCCAACGAGGAGCGAATTGGAAAGTCGAGAGTCGGTTTGATATTTGATGTTTGAATGAAAAAGATTTGGATTTGGTTTTTCTAATTAAAATGCAAAAACGATTAAGGAAATCCTAAAAAACGAAAGCAATAAATGATTAAACCTAAAAACGTAGACGAAAACGTAAAAACGCGAATTTTAAAAAACTAAGTTATCTAAAATTAAATCCTAAATTAATTTTTTTTGGTTTTTCTTATTTAAAATTACTAAATTAAAAGAAAAATGAAAGAAAATTCTAAAACGGGGCTTTAGAAGAGTGAAAAACGAAGAAAACGAGACCCGGGCCCGAAACCCGTTCTTTAAAAACTAAAATTTTGCAAAAATGACCCTACGAAAGAAATTTTATTTTTCCTAGGTGAAAAATGATAAAAGAAAATTTTCTAAAAAAGAATTATATTTTTTTGATTTTTATTTAATTTTTAATAATTAAAAAACAGTTTTAAAGAAAATAAATTATAAAAAATACTAAACATTTTTAGAAAAATCTCAAAAAATACAAGAAAATAGCTTGAAAGATGCAGAATTTAAGAAAATTAAAAGCTGGAAATTTGGGCTTATAAATAAGCTGTAATAAGCAGAAAAGGGGCTGAAGGCTTTTGGGCTAAAAAGCCCTTAACAAATTAATTGTGCAAAGTCTTAGTGGATAAGCTATTGGAGCAACTTGTTATTGAGTGGGGTGTTAAGTGTGTTATGAAGGGAGAGGTCCCGGGTTCAAACCCTGACCTCTCTTTTTTTTTGTTAAAACCTTTTTTTTAGAAACTTGTAAAAAAATTTAAAAACACAAAACTTTAAAAAAGACAAACTTTTAACAAAGCTCAAATAAGCTGATGAAATAAGCTAAAAGGATGGCAGTGCTAACACTTTTTAAACACTAACACTATATATAAGCAAACTATTGAGCAATTAAGCTCAAATAAGCAAAGACAAAAATAAATTAAAGTAAAACAGATAAGCAATGGTCCTAATAAGCCAATGTAAATATAAATAAGCAAAGACTAACAAACAAATAAGCTAGCAGACAATAGTGCAAAAAAAAGGGCAGACTAAACTAACTTAACTAAGGGGAAACTTAAGGAAACTGTTAAGACCTTAAGGGCAAATAAGCTATGGCTAAACTAAATAAGCATAGTCAGGCAACTAACTTAACCTAATAAGCTAGTGGGCTCCAGAATAAGCTAATTTAACAGGCAGAAAAGGAAAGAAAAACTAAATAAGCTATGGCCTAAAAGGTAAGCAGACAGTCAAAGGGGGTCTCTATTGGCTTAAAAATAAGCAACCTAGAGGGACTCCTAAGGCTTAAGCTTATAGGGTCTTGTAGATGAGCTTATGGGTTTCTAGAAAAGCCAAGAAGTAAGAGTTTTGATCAACAATGAGCAAGAAAAAGAGTTACAAAGTAAGACTGCTTAGCACCAGGGAGTCCTTTGTATTTAAAAAGGAGCTAAAAACAGGCTTATGAATAAGCTTCAAAATAAGCTCAAAACCAAAAAAATGACTCAAAACAGATTGACACAAGCTTGAAGTGAGTTTGTGTGCAAAATTTCATAAGCTATTATCAACTTAAACCATCTGATAAAATGACTTAAAAATGACAGTTTTATGAAAAAGACACTTAGCAAAAAAAAGTTTAACAGATTTGAAAACCATGAAAGAAAAACCAAAGAACTAACACCACTCTATTTTGACACTGAAATGGACTTAAAAACAAAACTCAAAAGTAGATTTTAAAAAGCTGAAGCTAAGGAGCTTAAAAACTGATTTTGGGAAAACAGTTTCTAAGATGTTTATAGAAAAACTTGAAAAAACAATTTTTAAGACTAAAAAGCTTGTTGAAACAGATTGAACACAAGTTAAAAGGACTTGCCAAGGATGGCAAAGTGAGCCAATGGGTTTGTTAACCCCAAATGACCCAGTTTGACCACTAACCCAAACACCCCTTTAAGTGGTAAAAAGGTTTGACAGATTGAGAAAAAGCTTTTATAAGAACTTTTAATGACTTAAACACTTAAATGAAAGAGTAAAAACAGTATTTAAAGACAGATTAATTTAAATGTCAAGTAAGTAAAAAAAACATGTGAAGTGCATAAAAATAAATTGCAAGAAAATTTAAATGACAATTAATTTAAATGACAATTGTATTAAAAGAAGACAGTAATAAAAAGAGGTACAAATCTTGATATAAGCTTTTGCCTTATAACAAAAATTCGACCAAGACAAACCCTACTCTATTACATTGCTTTTATATTGAAACCCTAAGCTATTAGTCTTCATAAGCTGTGCTAGTTGTGTTTTCTTGGTGAGGAGAAAAGCTCAAAATCATCTTAGCCATTCTTTTTGCCTTGGAGCCCAATCTGATTGTTTTCGACCCTTGATATCTTGTCTTCTTTCAGTAGCCAATGGGAGTTTGGAGGATTGCCAAGCTGTCAAGTCCATGTGGGTGTGTGGGGATAGTGGTGGTGATGGTTTTGGAGGGTTGTGGACATTAATCGAGGGGTGAGAGTGATGGGGGGTTTTGGGCGGGAAAGGTGTGGGAAAGATAAACAGTGTTTATCTGTTTTTATTTAAATGACAGGGGTGAGTTTGGAGATGTGTCAGTTTTACCCTTTGAGGGTGTATGTTGTAATTACACCGAAGGTCCTATGTGGTGTTAAAGGGTTTTGGAATTAGGCAAAGTTAGTCCCTCGTTGTTATATGGTATATTGCATACATCGTCCTTGTGTGGGTAAAGTTTAAGGGATTGGCAGAACTGGCCCCTAATGTTTTAAGAAAGGTATTGGGCTTAATATATGATATGGGCCTTCAAGTCTTCAATAAATATACTAATGGGCTTATCCGGCCCATTAGATGAGTTCGGGTGGGCCCATTTAGTATTTTTCGATGTCGGCTCTGGTTTTGTCCGTTGACTTTTTTGGGGTTGACTTTGACTTTCTTGAACTTTGGCTTTGATTTGACTTTGGCTTTTCCACGCTTTTGCATTCCGTGCTCGGTTTTGTCATTTTTGGCTTTATTTTTCGTCCTTTTGTCGGATATTTGTTTCCTGCACAATATAAGTGAAAACATACAAATACAATGTATTTTTGGTACATTTTTGGTCATTTAAGTCTGGTTTTGATAGAAAAAGGTATGTGTATTTAAGCACATACCAAAATCCCTCATACTAAGACATTCCATGTCCTCACGCAATGCTATGAAGTAAGCACTTAGAAAACTAAGAATCTCGATCCCCCTCGACTAATAACCTCAAAAAGTAGCTAAGTGTTCGTCAAGAGAAATTTAAAGACTCATATGTTTTGAAGAGCCCCCGTCTTTACCATTTTTAAATATATACTCTTATTCCTACACATATTTTTGTATTTTTCATTTCAAGCAACTAACTAACTTATTTGACTTTCGTTATTTTATAACTTTAAGGGATCATAGAATAAGATGCATTTCGATCCGAGAATGCCCCAAAAAGGATAAATTCATCGTCCCCTACTTTTCACCTATTCCAAACCAAGCTTAAAACAAAATCACCGTTAATTATGAGTTAAGATGCTAACACGTACTCAATATGCAATTGTAAACTTTCCACTAACCTCCCGACAAATTATTATATCTTAAATGTATAGTGCTATTATTGAATTTCAACTTTCGGATCAATGTTTGCAAAATCCATGTTTTCACGTTCCCCCTAGAATAATGAGTATTGCAGCCGAGATCAACCCATGTAGCGACCTTCGTCTCGGCACATCCAAAACCCACCATCGGTTAAAGTGACCAAGTTGCTTTTGACACCATCACAGAGACTAGTACGGGACTCACTGGACCTTTGGGTTCAAAACTCTAGGTTTCCGTATACAATGGACTTGTGTTAAGTCAAGCACATTACGTGGACAAAATTCTTAATACTCATAATGCGGGGGATTCCGGCCAAGCTAGAACTCCAATTGACACCAGTTTGCATCTATCTAAAAATAGAGGCTTAGGTGTTGCCCAATTAGAGTATTCAAGGATTATTGGCATGTTAATGTACTTGATGACAGGTACCCGACCTGACTTAGCATATGCAGTTAGTAGGCTAAGTAGGTATACGAGTAATCCAAGTTATGCACATTGGAAAGCTATAACGAGGGTACTTCATTATTTGAGATACAGTCGTGATTATGGACTGCATTATGACAGACATCCTGCTGTTATCGAGGGATACAGTGATGCAAATTGGATATCTGACATAAAGGATTCTAGATCGACTAGTGGATATGTGTTTACACTAGGAGGGGCCGCTATATCTTGGAAGTCTTCCAAGCAAACTGTTATAGCTAAGTCCACGATGGAATCAGAATTTATCGCGCTAGATAAATGCGGAGAAGAGGCGGAATGGCTACGTCAATTCGTAGAGGACATACCAAGGTGGCCTAAACCGGTAACGGCCATTAGTATACATTGTGACAGTAAATCGGCCATGGGAAGAGCTCAAAGCACAATGTATAATGGAAAGTCTAGACATATCCGTCGTCGACATAACTCGATACGACAACTACTCTCAACAGGAGTTATCTCAATTGACTATGTGGCGTCAAAGGATAACATCGCGGATCCGTTTACAAAAGGCTTAAGCAGAGAGTTAGTTAGTAAGTCGTGCAAAGGAATGGGACTAAAGCCCTTGAAGGAATGAGTTTCTATGAAGGAAAACCTAACCTAGTTGACTGGAGATCCCAAGATCTAGGTTCAATAGGACAACCTAATCATAGAAATGTGGGGGAAGTCACGTCAATGTGGGGGAGTTACTTAACTTGTAACTTCCTAGTCCATTCCTATAACAATGTGACTTGTTGAGAGGTTAAATATATGGCTTTAATGATTCAAGATGAAATCATAAAGCATAACGATTCAAGATGAAATCTGAAAGTATATGTTTTTAATGATTCAAGATGAAATCACCTATGTGAGAGAGAAGTGGGGTCGCTTCGAAGGGAATTGTGGGGGCACAATTCCTAAGAGCTCTTGCAGAACCAGGCTAGTGCTCATGACCATGACAGGCACGACTATGAGGACTTGACAAGGTCAGGAAGAGTTCTGTGTGAGTGTGTATTGTTGTCTACGTAAATAGGTGTTGAGTTTAAGGACATCGCGTCTACTCAGACCTAGGAGACTAAGTGCATCTCACAAGGGAAGGTTCAAAGGGTCACACCTACCTATCCTATGCAGGACTCAACCGCAGAAATTTTGCCAAAATTTTTGGGTGTTTTCGATCGATCTCCATTCATGTGGGGGATTTTTGGAAAAATGGATATTGCAAAATGAGTTTTTGCAAACTTTAGATAACATTTAACATATGTAGATGTTATATATCTTTATATTGGATTGGGGCTTTGCGTTCTCCTCGAAGAGAGCTTCGCAACGAGCTAAAGTATGTCTAAAGTAGAGTTAAGATGAATGAGATATCGTGTCTCAAAGTGAGGCACATGGAACGCAAAATCTGGGAACTAAAACTATCCCACATCGCCCAAAAAGGGAAGTGGATAGTGGTTTATAAGGACATCTTGGTATTGGATACCAAATTCCTTTAGGTTGGTTATGCTCCCACGCCTACGTGCGCGTGCAGGGGGTTGCAGAAAATGGGATTTCTGGGCCAAAATAGGTTCGAAGCTTCTGAACTCATGCGAGCCCGCCCGATCTGCGGACACAAATGCAGCTCCGAAATCTCGCCTACGCGCATATCTTTTTGCTGCTGATTTTGTTTTCAGTTGATAAGGTTTCCAGAATATTCTTGTGTGTTTAAACTAAGAGTTTATCTAAAAATTTCTGATTAAGTTTAAGATAAATACCGAAAGTTTAAATTCGGCTTAAGCTTATCTGCTAACTTGGCTTGGTAACCAAGCTAGGTTTAGGCTACATAAGCAGCCTCTTCTCATTCAGTTATAGACACAGAAAACGTACTCCATAATACCATACACAACAGCTTCAGTAGCGGCCTATTTCTAGTAATTCGGTCGATCAGAAAAATCGATCGTTTCCGTAATCTTTCAGGCAAGTTGTCTAGTCCGGCTGTACAACATCTTTAGACGTTGTACCCTGGGAAACAGACGGCGAATCTGTTTTAAGGGAATCGTGTTAAACACGAGCCTCGTTCGTTATAACTGCGTTTAATTTATGTTATTTACTTGCTGTTAATTACCTTAATATTTTTATTCGATTTATACTAATAAAAGTGTGCAGGTTTCCTAACACTAAATGCTTTATAAATAGTATAGATAATTCTTACACAATTCTATAATTAGTAAGTGGGTTCGATTCTCGTCGACGCAAAATTTATAATTTTTATGGGTTTAGAAGGATATATACGTAATTATAAGTTTAGCTCGGATATATATGCAATTATTAGTCTTTAGAAGGATATATATATATATATATATATATATATGCAATTCCCCCAAAGCTATAAATGGGTTGTGGAGGGCTTTGGCCCCAACCATTTGCAAATCTTTGGGCATGCAAGAGCTATGTGGTATTAATGAGCACGCAAGGAAAGTCTGAAACACATACGATTGGTTGGCGTCTAAAGAAGAGCCCGACCAACACATATATTGGCATTTTTTGGTGTTTAAGAAATGTAGTTGTCACGTTAGTTTTTCAGCATATGACTTTGAACAAAACAATTTCCCTCATCACCTAAGTTATAGGATCTCGAGTCATATTTATTGAATTAAAAAATAAAAAAAAAGTTAAAAATAATAAATAAATTCAAATTAAAAAAATGTACGAAATCAAAATACGTGGTATGGTCCTTGTGTGAGGAACCAAACTCTCAGCTTCTTGGTAATCAAAAGATCAAAATTCTTGATAAGCTTGATAAAGGCACATATATTTACTCGAATCGTCTTCGAATTAAATATTGTAATGATCATCATAGTTGAGATCCGTAATGATATTGAATAAATGTATATGTTTTTGAAGGTAAATGGTATATTGTGTTTAAGAGACAGGTGTGTGTTAAAACTACAAAAAGAAATGTTATTCGCAAGATTTTAAAGGATAAAAAACATAAAAAAAACATGTTTTTTAACATAAAATAAAACAAAGAGTAAATGTTGATAACTCAACCGGCCACCTTGGCGCGAGCCATGTAACGCGAGCAGTCGAGGACTAGTACAATGACTCACATCATAGGTAGCGTTATAGGTGTATAGTGCACTCGTATGTATTAGATGTATTTAGTTGGCCCAAGCCCGCTTGTGGGCTTCGGGTCCATTAGAGTTTCATTATGTATTTGTCTACATATATCCTATCAATAAAACGTATCACCCATGGGTTTTCATCATTCAACATGGTATCAGAGTGGGTTAGATCATAAAACCTAGTCGGCCGCCATGAGCCGCTGCATCTATGCCACCCCGTCAAATCTCTCTCCACTATCATGTAACGAGGGTGCTCTAACACTAACTATTCTGGCTAAAGGTGCATCGTGAATTTCAAATAACCTTATGCCATAAATATTAAGTGGCTTTTAAACAAAAAACTTTAACGTCACTAAATACCTAAAAAGTGTCTCAACTATATGTGTATTTTACAGTCCATACACATCAATCTATTTTTAATCAAGTTCCACAACTTCTTTCTAGTTAACATAAATTTTTGAGACACAATCTCATTCCACCTACTCGAGCCACATATGATTGGAAAGATTAGCCAGCATACATAAAAGCTTCATTAACAATCTTCCCCAGCGATTGTGAACGTTAGTCCCAACTCCCACCAATGGCATTGACTATATATGTTCCATCGTTCAAAAGCTTTGCAGTTGTTATGAATATTAAAAGCGAAAAGGCACAGGAGCACAACTCTCATCATTGTACCATCTCGAACCAAGCGTGAGACACAACGAAATTTCTTGTTTGTTACTACTAGAGTTTAGGGAAACAAAAACTGCAATATGTATTTTCTGTTACCATTCAGCAAGTCACAATTATGTACCAGACTAACATGGTCCAAGAGTACCTCTAATGTCTTATCCTCCATCGTTATTTTAAAACTAAACAAATATGTAATCAGAGTAAAACATATGGTTATGATTATTTGATAAAAAGTCACATTTATATATATTGTTTGTGCTAAAAGTAGCCTCTTACAGAGCTAAAGTAAACACTCACATATCTACAGTAACCCCCTTATTTTAATCCATCTATTATTTTTTAATTGTATTCATTAGCAAGGGATTGAGAACAAAACACGTATCTAAATACCTCCTTCATTGAAGCTTTATCCTACCAAAAACCCATAGCAACAACCCCTCCCTTTCTGAGTTTCATTATCTTCACCTAATCCTCCCACCCCACCTGACAATCCATAAACGAAAAAAATAGCAGGAGCAGTTCATCGACATCTTATGACGGACCATAAAAAAGCAGTAGATATTGATTGATTTCAAGATCCACACTTCAAATTGCATGTAAGATGTGCAACTAATTTTACTTTTTATATTTTAAATTTCAAATATTGAGTTGTTTTTTGTTTTGTTTTTTAGATTTTGGTTATTTGAAATATGGGTATCGAAATTGGTGTTTAATTAAGTTGAAACTTGATGGTTTGGATTTATTTGTGTTAAATTTTGTGGGTTTTAAAATTTAGGGTATAGATGATTTTTGTTTATGCGTATATGTCCATTTGATTCAAGGTAATTAAGTCGAACCAAATAAAGTGCTAATTGGTATGATTTTTAAATAAAGTTTGAGGCTTTATGTTTTCGGTTAATTTTGAACTCTTCTATTAATTTTGAGCTCTTCACATACCAAGTGTTTGATATAATATTTTAATGACAGGTTACGGAACAGTTGCGTGACTCAAGAGGATTCGTCGCGGTAGCGGTCTTTCGCGTTTTCGCACGCACCATTGGTTTGTTAAACCTCTAAGTTGAATAGTGTATATGCTTAAAGATAGATAATTTGTTGATGTTTTATGTCTAAAGATAGATAATTTGTTGATGAATTTATTGCTTTATATGTTTGGTTATTCGTTTATTATTGCAGTTGTAAGACGTTAAAAGTGAGCTTTTCCCTGATTTAGATAACCCTGTAAGAGAGACGTTACTTCACTGAAGGATATTTCATGGATTTGAAGCCCCAGAAACAAGTTTGAAAACACATACTTGAAACTGTAAGTGTACAGAATATGTATCTATTGAATTTTTTTAAAAGCAATGAAACAAAATCCATGGTGTGAAAACACATACGAGCGCCCCTTAGATGTTTGTCGGATTTCAGGGTAGCTTATTGTTTGTCTTATAAATTATGTATTTTTTGAAAAAAAAAATATAATTTGGTATATGGCACGTGGTTTAAGTTTCAAGACTAATCAAGCAGTTGGTGCTTTGCTATTAATAGAAGGCATTGTATTCGCCATTAATGACAATTTTCGTGAAGTATGTGTTTTGTCCGGTGACACTTATTTGAGGATAATGAAGTATAGGACTAATCAGTGCTAAATATATTAGAAGCTAGGATGACAGAAGGCCAACATTGAACCTTTTATTAGATAGTAAGTTTTTGTCACCATTAGCAGTTTGCTTAATGATCGATTTGGTAGCGTTTGTTTCAATGCAATTGGCTTTGAGAGGCTGAACACATTGGTACAAAGTAGCATTCAAGATAATAGTAGACCTAACTGAAATGGTTGGTATGTTTTTACCAATCGTTTAAACTAGGAAACCAGAAACGATTTGGCTTTGAGAGGTAAAATGTGGCATGTTTCTAATTAGGTCTAATATCTTATTTAAACGTTGCTTTGTACCAATTGTACCTGATAACATCAAATATTTAATACTTTTGGGTATCAAAATCTCTATCAAAATGCATGTAATTATCTCATAAATGCCTGAAAATGGTACTTAATAACTTATTTCTTGTTTTTAGGAAGAAATTGAGCATTTGTGCAAGAAACATAGGGTTTGGACACAAAAACAAGCAAATATGGATTTTTCAAGACATTTTACGGTGTAACCATCCCGCAAAGGTTACGCCGTAACATAATTAAGGCAAGACTGGTCATCACCAAGGTTACGGCGTAATCACTTGCAGAGTTTACGCCCTAACACATCTCATTATTGATTGATGAGTCATCCGAGTCAGCATTACGATGTAACAAGGATGTTGAAGTTACGCCGTAACATCTATTTTGCCTACAATAAGGAAACCCACATCAGCATGATTACGGCCTAACCACACACAAAGGTTACGTTGTAACAAGTTCAAAAAGTATAAATAGAGCTCTTATTCTGCATATTCATCATCAACCCTTCTACCACAACATCAAGGGGCGAACCAAGTTTCCAAAGGTCGAAGAAATCCATCTGAAGTCCTAGGGAGAAATCACTTTACTTACTTTTGTATTTAATCATTCATAAACAAGTCCTGTAAGAACTACGAGCTTTCGATCAATGAATCCCTTCATTATTTCTTACTTTTCTGTTACCATGAGTGGCTAAGCACTTCTAGTGCTAACCTAATTATGTAATTACTAATGTATTGATCAATGTTTCTTATTTAATTATCATTTTATTATATATCCTTATAGCTTGTCATAGATCCCTGCGTTTTAGCAATATTGAAAGGTAGTTTGGATCTGGTTAGTCCTTTTATTAGGCAAACCGCTAAACTTAGGATTACAAAGGTACTTGGATAAGTTAGAATCTATCCTAGTGTAGGAATCGATCTGATCACCGCCTTAATTACCCTAAATACTTAACAAAACACAAGAACTCTTTCAGAGAGAGTTAATAATCTATTTAGGTTATAGACAAGTCTTTTGGATGGTTGGTACTTCATAGCTACAACCAGGATACCTTAACATCGTGACTTTCGAGCAATTGGGATCCATGGAAGTATATGACAGACCTCGAACGTCAATTCGGATCTGTCAATATTAGAACACTAATAAAACGATATTTAGACTTTGCACTAGGAAACATGTCATATACACTAGTAATGAAGTAACTAGGTTAGCACGCTTTTCTCCTTATAGTCTTCTTCTCAATTTACTTTTTCGCATTTACTTCATGTTTTAATTCTCAAAATAATTCAAATTCAAACCCGTGACATTTCAAATTATAACTAATCTAAACTTAGCTCTTGGAACGACCTCAGATTTACCAATCCTACACTACATAGGACCGGGTTCTCTGCCCGTTAGTGTGTGTCGACATCAGTGAACGAGTATTTATAAATTTAAAACTTGTTAAATTATTTCTTTAAAAGAAAATACGCATCAAGTTTTTGGCGTCGCCGCCAGGGAGCTAACATTAGTTGTAATTTGAAAATTTTGTATATATTCGGTTTTTATTTCAACCTTTTCTTTTCTTGTTAATTTAGTTTTCCATTTTGAGTATATTCTACTAGTTTTCTTGTTAATTTTCAGATATGGGAGATGATGTTGATATCAACACACTCACTATGGAGCAAATACCTGACCTTGATTCAAGAAAACATTAGACCAAGCATAGTAAAACCCGAGATCGATGGTTACGTCAAATTCGAGATCAATGGAAACTTTTTGAGGGAATTAAGACGTAAACTTTTTGAAGGTACTGATGATGATGATGCCCACGAACATGTGCAAAGGGTATTAGAGATCGTAGATCTTTTCTACTTCACTGGTGTCACTCATGATGCCGTTATGCTTAGAGTGTTTCCTATTACACTCTCGGAGCCAGCCTTGAGATGGAAAAACAGGCTTTTTGCAGGGTTAATCACTACATAGGATCTTCTTGAGAAAGTATTCATCAGGAAATATTGTCCGCCTTTTAAAACTGCAATGAAATTGGAAAAAATTCGCAATTTCAAACAAGAGATAAACGAGACAGTGTATCATGTGTGGGTCAGGTACAATGATCTACTATTTAGATGTCCATAACATGATCTGAACAATCATAAACAAGTTTAGATTTTCTACACAGGATTAGACATCCCTACCCGTATAAGGCTCGACTCTAAGGGGTTCATTCCTCTTATGTCACCAGCTCAAGCCCTTAAATAAATACAAGTTATGGCAGACCATCCACATAATTGGTATGATGAAGCCACTACTATGGAAAGCATCAACGATAGCTCGGATAACGTTGATACAAATAAACTCAAAGAAAATATCCATGCTATTCAAGTAAGTCGCAAGATTTGTGAAGGGGCGCATCCAACCAATGATTTTCCTCTCATAAAAGAGGACAAGGCTGTTGAGCAGAGCGAGTATATGAGATCCTTGGAGGAAACCATCATCAAATTCTATGAAGAATCAATTAAAAACATGCCACGAATGATGAATGGATTAAGAAATTCATCAAAAACATGAACTCAAACATAAGGGCACTTAAAACTACAACAAAGAACCTGCAAGAAAAAGCTGATCAATTAACCCAAACGGCAATCACAAATTCAAGTGAAAGAGTCAAGGCAAAAACAAAAATGGGTAAGAAAGACATGGAGGATCCAGTTCCTCGTGACTTGCCTATTGTTCAACCTTATTTTCCACCTACTCCATTTCCAGGACATCCGAAGAAACAAAAGGATAACCTTTACAAAACTGGCAAAACTGTTAGAATTCCTAAGAAATTCCTACAAAGAAAGCTCAGGAGGATGAAGGGGACATGGATGATGGTTGGGACATTACAATCAAGGATATAAAAAGGCTTAGGCAAATTCTCATACACACTTTACCCAACCTTGAACCTATGGTGCAACCATATATGCTACGAGGACCAGCCTGTGATGAGGTAAAAGTTATAGGGTAAAAGGAACTAGAATACGATATTCCCCTACAAAATGGCGAGATGTAATATTTGACCCCTCAGACAGTTCACATCACACCGCTCGATGACGATTATGTAGCACCGGCTACCAGTCTTATTTTGGAAAAACATTTAAACAAATTCGGGGAAGAGATTTATGATATTACCAGGGTTGCTGAAAAGGCAGATGGTAACCTTGTTAATGATGTAAAAGAGCTCTCAGATATAATAAAGACATATGACTTTGAGACCTTCATTTAGAAATTACTACACCAAGTAAGCCAAACATCACACAAAACCGGTATGTCAAAAAGGGAAATGAAATCTAATCAGCGGTATGGTTCTAATTTATCATTTACCTTCCTAGTAGCAAATTTACACCCTCATGGTGTTCACTGCTACTCTCACTCGCACTTGATTTCAAGTGAGGGGAGGAACACGATATTACTTGGAAAATAAGGGTAGAGTCAAGCTCGTGACTCAAACAAAAACAAGCGCTTCATGGGAGGCACCCTATGCCTATATTTTTATTTTTTATTTTGGCATATTAGTTGGTTTGTATGTTTCTTACTTGTTTTTGCAGGTTCTTTCAGCAAAGAAGTAGAATTTAAAGTCATCTCGACTCATAATCATGTGGTCTGAATACTGCTACAAGCAGCATTTACGGCGTACCCATAGCTGTTATGCCTTAATAATTAAAGCTACGACATAACCTACTTCTGTTTTACGCATTAACAAGTTTTATAAAACCACATGATTGCGCCATAACTACTAAGGTAACGCCATAATCTCTTTCTGGAAATCCTTCAAAAATAAGTTTGAATCAAAACCGTGTATATTTTAAATAAACTTTGTGGGTGTATTCTCTAGAAACTCTCACGAGACTTCACTCGTCCACTTGGGCCACCAAGTGGTTTAAAAGGCTTGTTGCATTCGCTAAATGCAACCGTGATT
>BQNB010074415.1:16875-31799 GCA_026074375.1 Tanacetum coccineum | reverse complement strand
GTTCATAGTACTTTCCACATTTCTAATCTAAATAAATGCTTATCTGACGAATCCTATGTCATTCCAATAAAAAAGTTTCGACTTGATGACAAACTTAACTTTGTAGAAAAACCAGTGGAGATTATGGATCGAGAAGTCAAGCAACTGAAACATAGTCGTATTCCTATAATCAAAGTAAGATGGAACTCTAAAAGAGGACCAAAATTTACATGGGAATGCGAAGATCAAATTCGTGCCAAATATCCACATCTGTTTTCAAACACCACTCCGGCATCCAACTAAATCTCAGGACGAGATTTCTTTTAATAGAGGGAGACTATAACAACCAGCAATTTTCATCAATGTAAATATCTATCTATTAAATTAGATGCATTGTAATATCCATCTATTATATATATACCACCTTTTTACAAGGAGTTTTTTTGCTTTATCTCATTATGCAACGTAACTTGCATCTCTAAAGTAAACGAGCTCACGCAACCTCTATCAATGCCATCTCTATCTATGTTTACATCATGTAAACATCCTAATATGTCAAGTCTATATCTTAATATCATTTTTACCAAGTACATTATCCATTTAATGTACTTTTCAAAACGTTATATCAAAACATGCATTAAACGTAAACATTTATATCAAAACCCTAATTATATGTAATGTATACATATAAAATGAATGTGCAAGCCTTTAAATCATGTGTACAAGTGTACAATGCACCATATTTGAATAACTTTGCCCTCCAAAACAATGTACAACTTTCTAAAGCTCAATGTACAAGTCAATAATGCAAGAAAGTCAAACTAGGTCATTTTACCTCCAAATTCATTCTAGTTTCTTACCACCACTTTAACACAAGGTACAAGCACTTAATGCATGAATCCTAAACCCTAAAATTAAACCTTAAGTCATCTAAAACCCTGATTTAAAACCCTAAACCTTAAACAAAACCCTAAAACCCTAATTTCACTTTAAACCTAAAACTAAGCCCTAAAACTTAAAACTAAACCCTAAACCTTAATCCTAAACCCTAAACCTTAATCCTAACACTAATACTAAACCCTAAACTATCTTAAACCCTAACCATAACATGAATTAAAACCCTAACCCAAAATGAAATGAACCCGACACCCCTTTCTTACATTTTTACCCATTTTAAGCAACCAAGCACCTCAAGCAAGCACCCTAGCACCTATATGACATCACCATGACTTCACAAGCACCCTTCCAAGTAGATCCATCACTACCCTTAAGCTCCAAGGCTTCTAGACACCTCCTTGTTGCCGAAAACCCTTATACACCTTTCACCTTGCAAATCTACACTTCTAGCTCACAACACTCACCCTATAGACTCCATTAGTCATCTATCTATAACTCTTGACACCTTTCATAGCTAAAACTTGGGCACCAAGGGTGTTTTAACCCTATAAATAGCCGAAACATGCAAATCATTCAAATCATACCTCAACTTTCATCATACACATCAATGGAGTTCTAACTCAGACCAAGAAGGATCAATAGAAGTCCCTAAGCTTAAAATAGAAGCCAAGAAGCAAGAAAAAAGAAGCCCTTGAAGTCGTTACTAGGCGTACCCTATTTCTACCCATTTCTAGCTCAAGTAAGCTTAGTTCTTGTTCAATAAGCTTATAATCTGTATTAGAATGTTCATAATTCTCTTAAGATCATATATGAACTCTTGTTTGAAGCTTTGAATCCTCAACCCCATGTGTTTTTTATTAAAACCCTAAAAACGTCACGTTTTGATTTTCTAGCTGACGGATCCTTTTTCTAAACTTTTGTTACATTATAACATCTTATTTTAGCTTATTCTAATAAGCTATAACCTTCAAATATCATTTGGAATCTTAAAATAAGCTTGCATGGCTTTTTGGACTTGTTTTGCAAATATTTTCATGCATAGGGGTATATATCGTAACTTTCTGAAATTTATAACTAAATGGGCTGAAAATGTCATTATTCTAAAGTTATAACTATAAGGACCTATTTTTCTAAGTTTCAAAGTTAAAGGTTTAAATTATATATACTTTATATATAAAGGACTAAAGTTGTAAAAGTTTATAAACCAAGGGTATATATTGCCAATTTTGTAAACTTAGAAATATAACATATAATATTTTTATATAAATTATAAAAATATATATTAATATTATAAAACTCGATTTTATTAAAACCCGACACATTTATCGTTATTAATCATAAATCGACGCATTATTTCGTTATATATTTAACATAAGAGTTAAGTACATTTTTGGTCCTTATGGTTTGGTGCATTTTCTCACTTTTGGTCCAAAAATAAAAAAAGGTTTGGTTTTGGTCCAAAAGACATAGTTTCGTTCCACTTTTGGTCCAAAAGACATAGTTTTGTTACACTTTTGGTCCAAAAGACATAGTTTTTGTTTCACTTTAGTCCAAAAAATTTAGTGCAAATTCACGTGATTGGACAAAAAGTAGATACAAAACTATGTTTTTGGACCAAAACAAAACCTTATTTGAATTTTGGACCAAAAGTGAAATCGCACCAAACCACAAGGACCAAAAATGTACTTAACTCTTAACATTTTTATTCATCAACTAGCTTTGAAGAACATTTAAATTCTTATCCGTAACACGTACTAGGGAATTTTCATATGAAGGTATCATTTGATTTCATTTTGGACGAGTTTTGCTTGGTTTAAGATTTAAAGAGTCACTGGGCTCCTCATACGATACTACATGGCCTATGATTATAATACCCGAACAAACGATACAATATTTCCATAATTTAGTAAATCAAAGATATAACGTCACAACTTTATGAAGATTTGAAACATAAACTAACAACACAAGACTTGGCATATCACCCCAGGTTGCGTGACAAAGCCTTATTTATGCCGTTAACTACTTTCACTTGATATACTTTTTGAGTGCCATTCAATCAGATTTCCCTATACTGTTTAGATGGTGAGTTTCATAGCTTCACCTTTTAAATCTTCTATTTCATAAACCCGTGAGGGGGATACATGCTATAAACCATGAATACAAGTGTTTTCTAAATGTATGCTATCCTGATATATTATTGCATCTGTTGTCTAAGTCCCTTTATGCCAAAAGACCCCCGCCATCATGGACCATTAATCACTTGTGAGTGAACGTGAATATTGTGAATAGGCCTATTGGGATTGACGAATCCCATTTGTGTTAGCCGGATAGGTAACCAAATGCACTATATTTGAAACTCATAGGTATATGGCAATTACGTACATGGGGGCCATTATCTTTAGTATATATCATTATTGATATATACACTAGTCAGTTTGAGTGCCATGAGCTTAGACGCAATAATACTGTTTTCCATAATAATTGTACTCATTGCAATTATTACACTTATGGGTATATAACAACATAACCCACTGTTATGATGACTTGTATTTCACGACTTTCACGTCAACAATTGTTGACATTTTAATTAGCATGTTATCCAGGTAACAGAGCAACTTATGGCACGGAGTGGCACGGAATTGGAAGATGGCTAAACTGTTTTATTCAAACTTTATGTTTTTCAAGTAGATTATGGGACTTAGTTTGTAAAAACTCAAATGAATACATGAATGAATACCTTTATCTTTTAAAAAACTTCTTCTTTCGAGTCATTTCCTATATATGGCTGGTTTGTAACTAGAAATAATACACCATTAATAAGCTTCCGCTGCTAAATGTCAAAAATGGGGGTGTTATATTGGAGGGAATTAATATTCAAAAGTTATGCATTGTACACTTGTACACATGCCTTGCAAGCTTGAACATTCACTTTATATGTAAACATTTCATGTAATTAGGGTTTTGATATAAACGTTAACGTTTGAAATCCGTTTTGTAATAACATTTTAAAAAATACGTTAAATAGATAACATATGATAAATAGAGTTTAACACACATTGCTTGATATATTATAACGTTTACTGGCTATAAACGTTGATGAAATTGGCATAGGTAGGTTGTGTGAGCTCGTTTACTTAGGTTATGCAAGTTACGTTGCATAATAGGTGGAATAAAGCAAAAATCTTCTCGGGAAAATGGTTGTACTTAATTTAATAAGTAGATATTACATTGATGACAATTGCATCTAATTTAATAGATGGATAATTACATAAATAAAAATTATGGGTTGTTATAGCATTCAACGATAAATTAAGTAATCGAGATAAACAAAACCAAACATTCAGATCTTCATAATAATGGCTAAGTCCTGAAGGTATTAGCCTTCAAACGTCATAATTAACCGAGTTAACGAATAATACCAAAAACTGAATGATTACAAAAGTATAAGAAATTACACGTTGTCTTTTATGGATTTGATCGCGTTGCAAAACCTCTTCTACTCTTTTTCTCCTCTTCGAATCGAATTTTGGGGTTTAGTTATCGAGAATATGATTTAGCACACTAAAAACTCATTTTTGAGTTTTCTATTTATAAGGTCTGGAATATGGTCGATAGGGCGTATCGAATGAGTTTGATATGGCGTATTGGGGGTTTCTTGGAGTAGGGACCACATTTGATATCTTCCAAAATATTCACCTTCTATATCTTGAATACGGCGTATAGGTCTTCTCTGGATACGGCATATTAAATCTTGTTCCTTCGTGGTCTTTAGTGAAGTGCAGGCACAGATATGCCATATCTTCCTTGATGGATACAGCGTATAGGATGCCAGAATAATAATGTTCAAAATATCTTAGTTTAAGCTCTGGAATGCGTGCCTTTTAGCTAATCTTTACCAAGTACTCCATAATTACTGCAATTCTCAAATATAAACGATTAAGTAACAATTCTTTGCAATAATTACACAAAATGGGTTATTTACATGGGATAAATGATGCTATAAAAGTGACGTTATTTGATGTCATTAAATATCCCCCCACTTGAATCCTACTTGTCCGCAAGTACCTTTAGAAGTTTACAAAAATGTATCCCTAAAGATATTTTCTATTAAACATTTATTTGATCTATTACAAGTACACAACCAAACACCTCACGAAATAGGAAGATAAAAACACTCAAATCACTTAACTAATCTATGTGGTAACATGTAACTAATTCGCGCAATTGCTCGGTCATGACGAGTATTCTGTCATAAGCTTGGCAAGGATACACATCTCCACCACTAAAGCTAAGGAGTAACAAGTTTATAAAGTTAAAATGGGTTTTTATGGTAAGGCTTAGGGTTGATCATTCTTTAGTCTTTCACGAGAAGTACCACCCCAACAAGGCAGCTGAAGCACACATACATGGCCGTAACGACAGAATAGACATGTGTGTTCGATTACATCCTCATTCGAATTTAACCAAAGGTTAAGATGAAGAATGATATAGGGTAGGGACCTTCTAAATTTCACCAAAAGTCGTAAACCAACAAGGCAGCTAAAGCATGCATACATGTCCATAACGACGGAATAGACATGCATGTTCGATCACATCCTCATTCGCGTAAAACCAGTAGCTGGTCATTAGGTGAGGGAAGTAAATTGTTAAATAAAAATTACAAAACAAATAGATTAATTCTAAGATACAAGTTGTTTGACACTTTTCCCGACCGTTACCATAAAAAAGACACGACTATTTACAGCGTCTTGATCATAGATCAAAAATAACAACCTAAGTTGGTGTTCTCGTAACGGTCAACTTCCCATTCATCCCATACTTTACATACTCTACATCGTTGATTTTTAAGACGTATCAACGAATAATTGATCCTTCCAATAATTCCTTCGGTTCTTTTGCTCTCCTTTCGCGAAAACGATATCTTCAAACTTCCTTCTCCCCCCCCCGTTTTTGTTGCGATTTTTCTAATTTTTTTGATTTTTTTGCAAACTATACTTCAAATCTTGGTGTAGTTTCACCATCTTCACGATCATAATAACTCCGGACAATTCCTTTGATAATTCTTCATTCTTCGGACTCACCATTAATTGTGATGGTAGTAAAATCACATGACTTTTGACTACTCTTATACATTCCCATTTGCGATGTGCAAATTTCTTCCAACCGTACCGAAGATAGAAAATTAACACAAGACTTAGGAAATACAAACTTTACACTTTAAGCAACTAACAACTGTAAATAGTCTTAATCTAACATGGTAGGCTAAGGTGTAAAGGTGTAACGAAATAAACAAGTTGGTGTAATTCCTAAAGGATTGGCTCTATAGTTTTTTTAGGGAATCTTACTCTTATAATGAGAATAAACAAAGGGTTTAAACGGGGGTTAACTAACCAGTGTAGTTAGTAAATAAACAACATGTAAAGGCTTTTTTTGGTGTAATCCAAAATTTTTACCAATTTAAACAAGTTACTCCATCTAAATCCATAGTACTCGTCACCGCGGTCTCGAGTGATATACCAAGCCAAGTTCTAAAGTCCACTACATCACTGACACACTTATATTTTTGTGGAATTTAGGTAAACATTTGGAAATGGATAAGGTTAAATTCTCACAATATCTAATAGGGGTTGTTGTGTGCGGTTATGTAACAGGTAATTTCACAAAAATATGCTTAAAAACAAATAAATTTGAGCATAATTTAAGCATTTTAATGTGAAAAATAGGACACGTAAACATTCTAATTCCCATCCCCCCACTTGAATTATACAGCGTCCTCGTTGTATAGATAAAATATTTAAAAACAGGATTTAAAAAGAATTAGCATGAGAAAACTCCCTTGATATTTGCTTGTCTCCATGTTGAGTTTATGAGCAAGATCGTGTGTTGAATAGCCGTCTTGAGATTTCAAGACTCCAACATCATGAGATTTCCAGACTTGTAGATACTTCAACCAACTTCGTTGATTTCTTTTTTTTGAGGTCTTGTGTAAATAATAGGAACAACATGCATTTCTATCTTTGTACCACGGTTAAATAAATAAAACAAACCAAAACTGTACGGGAGACTACTATGACGTGTCCATAAACTGGAATACGCCATATTTAGACCTGTAAAAAGTATCTAAATATGAGTCAGTTTGCCAAATACGCCATATCATGTGCATGAATACGCTGTATTGCCAGAACTGGAAATAATGTTTAAAGTGCATAAAAAGTAAAAACTGATAACGTCCAGATAATAAATACGTAGTATGGTATGGAGTGGATACGCCGTATTGATGTCTGGGAAGACAGACTCGATAAAAATTAAATAACATTCCTGGTTGTCTCCCGGGAAGCACTTTTGTTTACAAAGAAGTCTTTAAGTTAGAGTTTTTCTTCAGTACTGTTCACGTTGTACTTTCTTTAAACCTTATTTCATCATCATTACCCGTATCAATGTGTTCATCGTAGTACTTCTTCAATCTTTGCCCATTGACCTTGAAGCTAATTTCATTCTTATCGGTGATTTCAACCGTCCCGTATGGATATACTACTTTTACTGCATTTGGGCCGTACCATCTGGATTTGAGTTTTCCTGGATGCATCTTAAGTCTAGAGTTAAATAACAGTACCTTGTCTCCAACTTTAAAGTTTTTGTCCCCACAGAGCCTAGAGTTGTGTCATCTCTTAGTTCTTTCCTTGTAGATGTGGGTGTTGTCATATGCTCCATCTCTTAATTCCATTAATTCATTAAGCTCCATGAAACGGTTTTTTGCAGCGGCTGTTAGATCCATATTGCATTGTTTTAGCGCCTAATATGCCTTATGTTTGATCTCAACAGGTAGGTGACATGCTTTCCCCTAAACCAATCTAAAGGGGGTACATCCAGTAGGTGTTTTGTAGGCGGTTCTGAATGCCCATAGTGCATCATCAAGATTTTCAGACCAATTCTTTGGGTTATATCCAACCGACCTTTCTAAAAATACGTTTAATTGCTCTATTTGTCACTTCAGTTTGTCCATTAGTTTGAGGGTGATATGCCGTTGATAATTTGTAAGTTACTCCATATTTCTGCAGGGTTTTTTCTAGTTGAGAGTTACAAAAGTGTGTCCCCCGATCACTAATTAAGGCTTTAGGAAGACCAAATCTTGCGAACAACTTTCTCAAAATTTTTATCACAACACGAGAATCGTTTGTAGGAAGTGCTTGAGCTTCGACCCACTTTGATACTAATCCAACGCTACCAATATGTTAAATTTTTTTTTTTTGGTTTCTCTCTTTGATTTAGGAAAGAGGGCCCTATAAAGTCTAGTCCCCAAACATCAAACACATCACATACCTGAATATTATTTTGAGGCATCTCACTTCTTGATGATGTGTTTCACGATCTCTGACACGCGTCACATTTCATCACATAGTCTTTAGCATCCTTAAAGATTCTCGGCCAATAGAATCTTGATTCATAGACTTTCCTTCCAGTAATTGATGCACTATGATGTCCCCTGGTAGGTCCATAATGGCAGTGTGCCAAGATTTCAAAGATTTTGCTTCCAGCAATGCATCGCCTAATTACATTATCCGGGAACAGCTTGAATGCGTATGGTTCATCCCAAAAATAGTTTTTAACTTGAGAGAAAAACCTTCTTTGTTTTTCCGGCATCCAATTTGGAGGCACAATCTTTCCAACAATATAATTTACATAATCAACATACCCTGGTTCATCGTTATCAAGCTCGGCTTTTAATATCATAAGAAGTTCGTCGATAAATTCATCTGATATTTCTTCTTCCGTGAACGTCCCCAAGTTTGAGTTCTCGAGTCTTGACAAGTGATCTACAACTAAGTTTTCTGCTCCTTTTTTATCCTTAATCTCGATGTCGAACCCTTGAAGAAGCAGAACCCACCTTATAAGCCTTGGTTTGGCAACCTGTTTAATAAACAAATACTTCAAAGCAGAATGATCAGTGTAGACTATAGTTTTTGATAAGACAAGATACGGACATAACTTATCAAATGGCATTGTTCAGAGTTTTGCTGGCGTAATAGATTGGTTTGAATTTTCCATCTATTCGTTGTCCCAAAATAGCTCCAACAGCGAAATCACTAACGTCACACATTAGTTCAAAGGGTACATTCCAATCGGGAGATATTATGATAGGTGCAGTGGTCAATTTTTCTTTTAAAATATTAAATGTCTTCTGGCAATCATTAGAAAAATCGAACTTTGCATCTTTCATCAAAAGTTGAGTCATTGGCTTAGAGATCATGGAAAAGTATTTTATGAACCTTCAGTAAAATCCAACATGTCCTAGAAAGCTTTTAAATCCTTTTACGTTCGTCGGGTACGGTAATTTATCTATCACATCGATCTTGGCTCTGTCAACTTCAATCCTGGCCCAAGAAATTTTGTGTCACAAAACAATGCATTCTTTTACCATAAAATGACACTTTTCCTAATTAAGCACAAGGTTGGTTTCTTCACATCTAGCAAGCATTCTATCCAAATTAGCAAGATAACAATCAAAAGAGTTACTAAATACCGAGAAGTCATCCATGAATACTTCCATAAAGTCTTCCACCATGTCGTGGAAGATTGCCGTCATGCATCTTTGAAAAGTAGCAGGTGCGTTGCATAATCCAAACGGCATTCGTCGGTAGGCAAAAGTGTTGTAAGGACAAGTGAATGTTGTTTTATCTTGGTCTTCGCGTGCGATCAGAATCTGAAAGAATCCAGAAAATCCATCAAGAAAACAGTCATATTCATTCCTAAATAAGCGTTCCAACATTTGATCAATAAATGGGAGAGGGAAATGATCCTTTCGAGTTGAATCATTAAGTTTACAATAATCAATGCACACTCGCCATCCGGTAATTGTGTGTGAGGGGATTAATTCGTTATTATCATTCAAGACTATAGTCATTCCTCTTTTCTTTGGCACGACGTGAATAGGGCTAACACACGGACTATCTGAGATTGGATAGATTAGCCCAAAATTAAGTAGCTTAACGGTCTCGTACTTCACCACTTCTTGGACTTTGGAATTTAAACGTCTTTGGGGTTGAATGACCGGTTTGAAGTCATCTTCCATTATAATCTTGTATGTGCAGTATGATGGGCTTATTCCTTTGATATCTGACATGTTCCATGCAATCGACCCTTTACGTTCCTCCAATACCTGCAAAAGAAATGTTTTCTCCTTTTTCGGTCAATTTTGATGAGATAATTACAAGAGTTAATTCACCATGCAGGTATGCGTACTCTAAGTGGTTAGGCAAACTCTTCAACTCAGGCTTTTTTTCATCGATCTAGTTAGCGCTAGCTGAATAAAGGTGCTCACGTTCAATCTTATCAGGCGTCTCTATTTTCTCAGCAAATGAATACGACGTATTGCTAAAATCGATACGTTGTATGGGTTTTCCTAGATCAGAATCATCGTCGCCCTCTCTTTTAAAAGATTCATAGCTTACAAGGTCTGATTGATCAATTGATTCTTTGAGCCCTTTTAGCAAAAACGAATCAGACTTATCATCAGCCAATAGTTCTTAAGTTTCAGTGTTGATTATTTTATCTAAGTCATCAATTTCGTAGCATTCGTTATCTTCAGCTGGCTGTCTGTTAATCGATTGATCTACGTCAAAGATTACTTCTTCATCTCCTACCCTTAGCGTTATCTTTTGATTGAATACGTCAATCATAGCTCGTGTAGTTGCCAAAAATGGTCTTCCTAGAATTATAGGAACCCTGAAGTCTTCTGGCATATCTAAGATAACGAAATCAATAGGAAGGATGAATTTATCAACTTTTATGAGCACCTTTTCAATTATTCCCCTTGGGTACTGGATTGATTTATCCGCAAGTTCCAGGCTCATTCTTATAGGCTTTGGTTCTCCTAAACCTAACTTTTTGTACATTGTGTATGGCATCAAGCTTATACTAGCTCCTAAGTCTGCTAATGCATTATCAATATGCAATTGGCCTATGTCACAAGGAATGGTGAAACTCCCTGGGTCTTTTTCTTTTGACAAAAGTTTGTTTAGTAATATTGCTGAGCATCTTTCGTTCATTGTGATTGTACAAGCTTTTTCGAGTCTGGCCTTGTTTGTTAACAAACTTCTCAAAAATTTGGCGTATTTTGGCATTTGAGCTAGGGCTTCGATGAAAGGTAAATTGATGCGGAGTTGCTTCAGATTTTCCAAGAACTTTCTTTGCTGAGCTTCTTCTTTTTCTTTCCTCAATCTTTTGGGAAAAGGAATTGATGGCGTTTGTTCCTTATTCGATTGTTGAATGACAGGTGCATTAGTTTCCTTAGGTTGATTCTCCATAAGGACTTCATTTGATTCAACTCATTGTGAGCTTCCTTAGGAGGTTCTTCGCCATTCATATCGGTGTCGTCCATTTGAATATCTTGAGTTGTCATTTTTCCACCTCTAGTGGTTACTCCCTTAATTTTAAGATTTGATGTCGGGGTACTATTGATTACTCTCAACAACTCTTGCACCTCAAACCTTAGCTCGATTAATGAATTGTTTTGTTCTTTAAACAAGATTTCGTTGGTTGTTTTGAAATTGTTAATGAATGCCCTCATCTTTTCGTGTTCACGTTTTCCCTCATCGATAAATTTGTGCAATATTTATTCCATTGTTAATTCTCTTTCTGGATAAGTGAAGTGATATGGACGAAGTCTGGATGCTGTTCCTGAAAAGTAAGACATGATTTAAAGTAAAGCTATTCTAAAGAAACAAACTTGCAAAGATACTAGATACTGAAGTCAATACACCGTATACGATTTACTAAATACGTCATATCGCTTAGCAGAAACAGATACGTTGTATTGGCAAAGAAAACTAGATACGCCGTATCTATTGGATGTGGATACGCCATATCAGGTTATCGACCAGTATATTAGGAAACAATAAAAACAAAAAAACAATTAAACACACAAATATACAAGAAAACAATACTAACAAATATACAAAATTTACAGAATTATACATCTAATCTAATGTTAAAAACCAAAAAATCAGATAAAAATCAAGATTTAATTTCACTCCCCGGCAGTGGCGCCAAAAACATGATGTGTCGTCGTGTGGTTGTAATTTATGATTTCAAGTTTTAAATTTATATTTTGCCGACTTAACCAAAAACAACACTTTCACGGGCAGTGTACCTAGTCAGATGGAGTTTCGTGGTTAGTAGGGTGTCAAACAGTTGAAGCGATGTAAAATATTTTCAATTTATTAATATTTTATTTAACTAATCTAAGTTAATTCTAATCTAAGTAAAACCTATGCTAATCCTATGTTAGTCCTAATCCTAATTCTAATGGTTAAAAGGGGGCTTTTTTCGTCTAAGAGACTGACATGGGTTTGTGGTGACTAAAATCAATTCAAGACACTTAAACACTCGCAAGCAAATTCAAAGAAGATAAAAGAGCAGTCTAGCCTTATAATAGAAAACTGTATTAGCCATTATTAATCCGATTAGAAGTTGGTTTGTTTATTTAGTGCAATGATTACTTATCTCAATGTGGCATATCATTCTTAAGACTTAGGCGGGACTTCTTCCAAAGACCTAGATACGAAGAATTATGTCACAATTAACGTATCCGCATAAATCATCCTTATTTGCTGATTATAATATATCTTAGGGATTAAGGCAATGGTGATCTTGTTAAACCCTAGCTCATAGAGACTTTATCCACTTACTGCTTAACGATGATTTATACACTAGTAGTCCACATGCTAAATCTTTACCAATCGATTAAGAACATACTCGTTGATCCCAAGGTCACCTAATTGGTCCAACTAAGCTCGCAATCTAAAGGCAAGACTGGTCGGTATTCGTGATCCTATTGGTCTATATGTATAAGTCACTATATGGAGAGTTATCCCGGACTCTAGATTACTTGGTCCGTATCAATGATAGGTTGCATATTAAAGCACGTAAACAAGTATTCAACGATAAATTAAGTAATCGAGATAAACAAAACCAAATATTTAGATCTTCATAATAATGGCTAATACCCAAAGGTATTAGCCTTCAAACATCATAACTAATACGAAAGTAATGGTTTAGCCAAGATAAACTAACCGAGTTAACGAATGATACCAAAAACTGAACGATTACAAAAGTATAAGAAATTACACGTTGTTTTCTATGGATACCATAAATCTAAACGATTACAAAATGTAATAAAGAAATTCTCGTTGTCTTCTATGGGATTTAATCGCGTTGCAAGACTATTCTGTCTTTTTCTCCTCTTATAAGGATCGGACTTTTGGGGTTTAGTGTATACGAGAATATGATTTAGCCACACTGAAAACTCGTTTTTGAGTTGTCTCTTTATTTGTTCGATACGGCGTATCGAATGAGTTCGATACGGCGTATTAGGGGTTTCTTGGAGTAGGGACCACGTTTGATACTTCCAGAATATTCTACATTCTATATCTTGAATACGGCGTATAGGTCTTCTCTGGATACGCGTAATTGAATTTGTCTCCTCGTGCGTCTTTAGTGAAGTGCAGGCACAGATACTCCGTATCTTCCTTGATGGATACGGCATATAGGATGTCAGAATAGTAATCTTCAAAATATCTTTGTTTAAGCTCCAGAATGCGCACCTTTTAGCTAATCTTCACCAAGTACTGCATAATTACTACAATTCTAAAATATAAACGATTAAGTAATAATTCTTTGCAATAATTATACAAAATGGGTTATTTACATGGGATAAATTATGCTATAAAAGTGACGTTATTTGATATCATCACAAGCGGAGCCAGATACTCTTTTCCTTTTTTAAGCAAAAACGGAGCCAAACACTTATTATATTGTTTATCACTTACTGATTTCCTGCAACACAGTACATCAAATAATACTATCCCAAAGTAGTACATATCCGAATTATGGTTCACACTTTTAGTCTTTATATATATTGGGTCTATGTACCCGTTCACACTCCATACTTTATCATTATGGAAACAATGGTGCCTTTAAGATGCTTCAATCTTCATGGAAAGTTCAAAATAAGATAACTTAGGTTCCCAGTTATCATCTAATAAAACTGTGCAACTGTCAATATGGTGTATTACGCTAAAATCGCGTGGTTCATCATTATAAAAGTAGCTCAATGCATGCGCAAGATTGACACATATCTCCAATCTTTTCACCCATGTCAACAACAACGAGCCTTTTACATAATTCCCGAGACTTCCCCTGCTGTGACGCTTCTTAATGATGATTTTCTCATTATTCTCATCACAAAATCCAACAATGAAAGCCAGATTTTTATGCTTGAGACTAGAGAGCATGGAAATCTCCATCCAAAACTGTTGTTCTCCATCTTCCCTTTTTTTATTTAATCTTCGAGCAGCAACATCAATCAACTCTCAGGACCAAAAGAGGTATCCCTTGTAATCCTTTGAAAATCCAGTTACACGGACAATATTTTCATCATCAAAGTTGTTGGTGGCGGATAGTATAATTTCAAGGGGGATTTTTAGGCGAGCAAGATCATTGAGCGAAGACATTATTTGTTTATCAAGTAAAAAAGTGAGCAACACAAAGGGAGTTTGGGTTACAAAAGCATCTAAAAGAAGGAAGAGGATAGAATTAAAAAAAAAGTCAATGCAAAGTGAATGGTTGTATGTATCATGTATGTATAGGCAACAATTAAAACATGTCATCTCTTACATATCCACAGCAACACCTCAATACTACAATTGTATGAGTAAATTGCAAAAATTATCCCTGTGGTATGTGTAAATTGCAAGCTCATTCCTAACCTTTTCGAAAATGCAGGTACCATCCGTGTAGGAAACCTTTGGCTCGGATATCGTCGTCCCTGCCCAAATGTGCAATGATAGATACGATATTCTCACCAAAGATTACCCACATGGATGATACTTGCACTTTCGAAAAGGTAGAGATTGAGTCTAAGTCTGCAATTTAGACATACCACAAACGATTTTTGCAATTTACTCTTGTTATTTTAAGTAGAGTCAAGTTGTAATTAAGTATATTAAGTCCCTACCTTTTTAAAAGTGCACGCGCTATGAGAAATGTTT
>BQNB010074415.1:0-16743 GCA_026074375.1 Tanacetum coccineum | reverse complement strand
TATCAGTACTAACTATATCTAACAGACTTAACTTTAATACTAACAGTATTAAGTCCGTTTACAATATTTTCCTAACAGAATCTGCTTCTTCAAATAAAAGAAAATCACTGTCCCCGAAAGGAGTGAGATTTGGAGAAGCAGTAGAAACAATAGGCTCAAAATATGGAGTGGGATTGCCACTCGCGATCACGTTTGAAAATCCTAGGACCTCTTGAGAATACTCATCACAAGCCATATCAATGACGTCGATTTTGTTCACCGTCATATGGTTGTAATCAGCTGTGTATTTTGAAGTTTGGTCCAGATTAAATGTGATGGCTTCCTTGCCAACACGAAGGGTAATCTCACCTTCATAAACATCTATCAAAGCATGACTTGTTTTCAAGAAACATCGCCCGAGAATTAAAGGAACTCGGGGGGTCTGGTTCAAAATCAACAACTACGAAGTCTGTTGGAAATGGAAAATCGATACAATCGAAGATTTGAGTTTGAAGGAAGGAATTAGTTTGGGAAGTTGAAAAAGTCAAATTAGATAATAACGAACTAAAACGTTTAAGAAAAACCTAGAAATTATGAAATTAAACTAGAAAACAAGGGCCCGAATCCCGAACAAAAGGGGGAAAAACCTAAATTCTTTAAAAATAACCCTACGAAGAATTTTTCACTTCTAAACTACTCTACGGGACAAATAACGAAGAATGAAAAAGACTAGACCGAAAACGGAGTTCGTTTGACCCAAAAACGAGTCAAAACAAAATCCCGTACCCGGACCCGTTCTTTAAAAAGTACAAAGTTGTAAAAATGGTCCTACGAAAAATAAGAAACAAAAATAAGCTGAAGGAATAAGCCCCGAAATCAGCTTATTCAGCTTATAAGCCTTTAGGCTCAAAACACCCTTAAGTACTAGTGCCCTTGAGTCTTTAACGAAAAAGACCCAAGGGCGCAGTGGTAGAGTGTGTGTGTAAAAGGGGATGTATCGCTTGGTCCCGGGTTCGAGTCTTGCTCACCCGGGCCAAGTGTCTTTCCCCTTTTTTTTTTTCGAAAACTCAAAGAAGCAAAGTTGTTAAGCTCGTGGGGCTTAACAACTTTGTCTTCTACAACTTTTGCTGAAAAGCTGTCAATAAGCTTAAAAATAAGCTTAAAGTTGACAGTTTGGCTTAAAGCTAAAAAAGCTAAGTCTTTTTTTTTTTTTAAAACTCAAAGAAGCAAAGTTGTTAAGCTCGTGGGGCTTAACAACTTTGTCTTCTACAACTTTTTACGAAAAGCTGTCAATAAGCTTAAAAATAAGCTTAAAGTTGACAGAATGGCTTATTTGGCTTAAATGCTAGAAAATGCTAAGTCCTTTTGGGCTTGTGGTCGAAATAAGCTAAGACTAAGGGTTAAATAAGCTAAAGGGTCTAAACTAACCTAGGTAAGCTGAAAAGAAAAGGAAAAGCTAAACTAAATAAGCTGTTGGAAGCAGCTTAATGTGACAGAAACTATAATAAAGCTTAAACTAAAATTACACTAAGTCATTGGACAAATAAGCTTGGAAAAAGGCTAAGCAAACTTAACAACTAACTAAATGATCTAAATAAGCTGTTGGGACACAAAGGAGCTTATTACATAAGCTAAATAAGCAAAAATGAAAATTAAGCAATCCCTATACCTAAATCATGCAAAAACAGTCAAAAGCTAAGTTTGGGCTTAAGAATAAGCCAACAAATAAGCTCACTAAAGTCTGAAACTTTGAGGGCTTATTTAAGAGCTTATAGACTCTTAAAATAAGCCAAAAACTTGGGCTTAAGAACACTAAATGACAAAGAAAAAGGGGCTTAAAATCTCCCCTTTGCACCAGGGGAGATTTTAGCTAAACTGAAGTAGCTTATTTGCACCAGGGGAGCTTTAAGGCTAATTTTCAAGGGCTTATTTGACAGCTTATTTTAAGCTGTCAAATAAGCTCTAAAGACACAAATAAGCTCAAACAGATTGAGTGCTCTAGCTAAACAGCTTGTGCACCAATTTTGAGCTTTTAAAAAGCATAAAAACCTGCTGATTTTATTAAATGAAAAAGGGTCTTTGGGTTTTTAAAACTGCCACTAGCAAAGACTTGGTACTTTTTGACTCACAAAGTCAAAAGACCAAAGAGTGTGGCAGCTTGTTTTTAACACACAAAATATACACTTTTTTGACACTCCAAATTCAAACCACAAGTGCTTAATCAAATAAGCACTTGTGATATTTATAAAAATCTCACAGTTTCAAAGCAAGTTTATAAACCTTTGAAAAACAATTTTTCAACTAAAAAACTTTTAAAAACAGCTTTAAACTAGCTCAAAGATTATTAGCTATAAACTGACGACGTTTACCTTAACCCAAAGTCAAAACATTTTGACCCGTTTTTAGGCTTATGCCAAACACCCCTTTACTTTAAAACTGTCAAACTAAATTGCACTTAAAATCTAATTAAAAGTTAAAACAGCTTAAACTTTTTATCTACATTCTACTTATATTAACCTACTTAAACTATTTTAACAATAAAAGTCCTAGCTTATTAAGAAAAATAAGCTAGTTTCTCAGCTAGCTTATTACACCTAAGTGACAGTTTTGAAGGATAAAGTGATATTACACACAATTATGCAATGAGAACTTAAAACAGCTAAATAACAAGCCTAAACTAATGTGTTTGCAGAGATTAAAAGCAAATAAGCTAATGTCTAAAGCTAAAAATTGAGCTAAATGAAAATTGAGAATTGAAACCTTGGATTTTTGTTGTCTCAGAACCAAGTCCACTCTTGTTTGAGGAGTTCGTTTAAAACCCTGAACCTAGATGGCTCCTTACCTCTAAACCTGAGCCTTGAAAGCTAATAAGTCCTTTAAGGCTTATTTCTTCATAAGCTTCCAATTTTGAAATCAAAAGAGCAATGATGAACTAAAATGAATTGAAAACAATATTTAATGGCTTTTAGCAAGTTTTAAACTGAGTTTGAGCTTATTAACAAGAATAAGCTCAAATGAGCTTATTGAGAGCTTATGAAGTAAAAATAGCTTAAATTTTCATTAAAATTGAGAATTACAAGTGCATAAGAGAAGTTAACTTAAAAATACTTTAAACTTTAAAAATTACACTGAAAACTACTTTTAAAAAACTAACTATTCAGCCATAATGGCTTTACAAAGCTTTTTATAGAAAAAAACTAGGCTAGAGTCTTCTTCCTTCTCTCTTGCTGTTGTGCTTCTTTGTAGACACACAAATAGGGTTGTGTACTTGTTGTGTGAGGGGTTCACAGACTTCAAATCTTGCCCTTCATCCTTCATGGGGTCATCTTGGTCGTCGAAATGTGCTGTAGGAGTAGTGAGATTGCCAAGTTAGCAATCATAACAGCCTGAAGGTTATTGTCCATAACTGGGGATGGGTTAGTTTATAGGGAAAAAGAAAGCTGAAACCTTGATGAGTGGGGTGAGTTGAAATGGCGGGAAAAATTAGTTTGTACGAAGGTTAGGTATGACAGGTAACGAGTTTGGGGATGTGGCAAAAGTTTGGCCCTTTGATTGTTATAGACTTATTGCTACCGCGGTCGTCCTTGAGGTAAAATAACTTTGGCAGGACTTGCAAAACCAAGTCCCCAAGAGTTTATAGTGCAACAGCAAACCGCATGTCCTTGGTGTTTTATAACTTCAATGCTTGGCAAAGTTTAGGCCCTTGGATGTAACTTATGCATCCTTGGCAGTTTCGGCCCCCATCTCTTTTCTTTTCTCTTTTCTTCTTACAAATACAATTTAGGGGTTATGTCATTTTTATCCTCAAACTTATATTTCATCACATGTTGACTTTTGGATTTGTCCGGTTTGACTTTACTTTGAAGTTTTGGGGAGAGATTGTGAAGAAATTGGGGGATGGGGATGTTAGGCCGTGTACTTATCTGTTGACTTTTTGACGTTTTTGACTTGATGACTTTTTCCGGCTTTGATTGGCTTTGTCTTCACTAGTCCTTTTTCCCATTCCGAGTGCCGGTTTTGGATCGTTTTGGCTTTGTTTTTCGTCTTTTTCTTAGTTTATACCGTTTCCTGCACAATACAATTAGCAGAACAAGCATAAGTTAGGCATTTTAAGTCCGTTTTTGGTTATTTCAGCTTGTTTTTAAAGGTAAAAGGTATGTGTAATTAAGCACATACCAATCCATCAAAATGGGTATCTCAAAATATATCATTATAGATCTTATGACTGGTATAACCGCGTTATAGGAAGAGTCTCATTATAGTGAAAACCTCAAGAAAAAAAGTGTAGTCGCGTGGTTATGTCTTAAGGTAAAATCTCGTTTCTACTATTTGTAATGTTCGATTATCCACATCAACGTGGCTTTATGGATGCTAAGTACCCAACATACAGTGTACATACATAATTAGTAACATGACTTAAATTGGGTACTACTTGTCTGCAATGAGTAATTCAACTGAATACTATATCGACATATTGCTTCTCTTTTTTAAGTGGTTTCATCACTTAGTTGCTAAAAATTTGTACGATCTGGGATACCACTCCAGGGGACCTCAACAACAGCCACCATAACGACTAAAACTATAACAAACTGTGAAAGGGATGCAGAGGGTGAGGACCCTCCGAGAAACAATATCCCCAGAATAAAGTTCAATAATTGAAAGGAGCTCGCGAGAGAGCTTATGCGATAATCGGCGGATTATGGTACTCAGTCGTTAGTTCGATGAATCAGCTCCATTAGCTCAAGTGTGTAACACCGGTTATTCCACAAAACAGATCATGAATGCGAGGAATTGGCAACGGCACAGATAAAACTCAATAATGAGATAAGGTAGTCCAAGTATGGGGGGCCTTAAGATTCTCGTCGAGTTGTTAGAACACGATTGTGTTTCAAGACCATTTTCAATCAACAGATTCTGGCGATTTTCGAATTTAGGTTCATACTCGTGTCATATCGGATACCATTAAGCCCACTCATTTATAATTCATTATTTGCATAAAGAAGCGTCCTAATTTATGTAAATAATCAATTGATAAACTTATGGTTCGGTGATTTATAATTTATTTATTTAAATGAAGAGGCGTCCCAATCCTTTCAAATAAACAGATCATAAATCCTCCTACTTAATAATTCCCGATGTAATACGCGTACCCACATAACCTTCAAGGTGGTTGACATGACGATGCAATGTCTCTAATGAGGTAAAGGACGAGTGATATTTAAACTCGTCTTTGGAACTGGGAGTAAAAACTGCCAGGCGAGATCATATAGAGTTCAAGATATTTAATTGAGTACCTTGGTTAAGTATAACCCAGGTAAAAGTCCTCGATGCGACAGTCAGCATAGGCAATTATCCATATAAAGATCTTCCATATTACAAGTCCCCCTATACAAGATTTTAACATTTAGATTTATACATAATCCGAAGAGAGACCAATAATAACGCCTTCGTGTAATACGATATTATATAAAGTTATGAAGAAAATAATATTCTTAGAGACCATTGTTTAACTTACAATGTCTGATAACGAAGTGAGATCATTGCGCAACTCCCAATGTCCAAGAAGCAAGATGAGACCATTGTATAACTCACAATGTCTGACGAGTAGAATGAGACCATTGTGCAACTCACAATGTCTACCGAGTAGAATGAGACCATTGTGCAACTCACAATGTCTTAAAAATATTCTGATATTTATATAATAACTCTTATATAAATAAACGTACGATATACGCGAAAGGAATGCAAGCATATATATATTATATATATGTATGCCACGTAAGCACTTAAATGCAGCAACGTAAAACGTAAAAGCCACAAAAGCAAGTAGCGTGTATGCACTTTGAAAATGTTTGATGTGATGCAATGTTTGTGAAAACGACTATAGTCTAGGGTAAAATATGCAACCTAGTTCTCTATAGCCAGTGCTCTGATACCAATCTGTAACACCCCAAAAAATACAACAATGCAGCGGAATACCACATGGGGTGCTACTTCATAATACACAGCGCTAGATACAAGAGAACGACCTCTAAGTGTCGTTTGAAAAGTAATCTCGTTGATTTAATCAAAATCTGAATTTGATATAACAAAATGTCCCATAATGCATCACAATGTAAGCTTTGAATGTATATAGACTACTCCAATGGCACTTGCAAGAAATCCTAGCATATAATTTACCTGAGAAAGACATGCTTAAAAAGTCAACATAAAGTTGGGAGTTCATAGCTTAAATAAAATATGCATTAATCACTGTATCATCACAGTACCATATAAAAATCCCAAATATTTATAAAGAATGCACGACAACATTTATGTCACCCAAAAGTACCAATCTTATCCCAAAGATTTTTATAAAGAATGCATGACAAATTTTATGTCACCAAAAGTACCAATCTTATCCCAAAGATTTTTATAAAGAATGCATGACAAATTTTTATGTCACCAAAAGTGTATCTAAGTGGAGGCAGTGTGTAAATCGTAATTCGGTAGTTGATGACCTGCACCCCGAGCCTATTGATTTCCTAAAATAATTAATATATAAGGTAGACGCAAGAATTTTCGTGATAATGCAACAACATGCATATCTCACAAAAACTAGAATTCATTTACACTAGCTCATGACAACCTGAAGCCTCGACGATCTATCTTGCAATTAAAACTATATATTGCAATTTACGCCCATATGGATGTCTAACCTAACATCCAAAATTCGACATCTATATACTGTTTCGTTCACAGGTGATAGCTAGTCCACCCTGAACGGGGAAGGTCCGTTTCCCGAATAGAATCTATTAAATAACATCGCCTCTCACATAGTGTAAATCCCAACTACATCTATGCAATTGACAGTTCATGCATGAGACCTTAACCTGGGTTATCGTTACTTTTTTATTTTTTTTTTTTTTTTTTTTTTTTTTTTTTGTTTTTTTTTTTTTTTTTTTTTTTTTTTATTTTTATTTTTTTTTTTTTTTTTTTATGAAAGGAGAGGCAAACATGTTAATCAAACTTGCGTCCAAATTAAAAACAAAGCATGTTTGTTGTCCATTATAAAACGATGCATATTTTCTCCCAAAAATATATATAACCGGTTATCCAAAACGAGTAAAAGTGAGGCTATGGAACTCATAATATCCTTTAAAACAATCACATTTGTAAAAGATAAACACAGTACGAAAAAAGTTTGTATACAAGCAAGTATCCCTCCCCCTCGCGGTTTATAAACATTCAAAAGATGAAAACGAGGTTAATAACTCAACATTGATGTATGAATGAACGATTGGCAGATGGGCATCTAATTATGCACAATACAACGAAGACAAGCGGCTCGATCAAGAAGTAGCAAACTAATCTAAACGGCAAGTCCCACGAACCTAGGATAATGAATCAGGTTTCCCGATGAATGATTAACATCAACGTGACTACTTGATAAAAGAATTAGCTTTTCAAGTCGTAAAATTTAGGTGGTTGGTTAAATAAATAAGTTGAAAATATACGCAAAGTGTGTAATATATATTCTTTATATATTACTTATGAAAATAACCCTTGTATAATTCCTACCGCGAATTTTATAACAAATATAATCAATCCAAAGATTATTGAAATGTATAATATATCTTGCAGGTATTATATAATAAGTGTGAATAAAATAATTAACCCAATTAGTTTGACTCATTTTCTGAAATCACCACTTAATTAAACAAAAAGTACTTATGTAACGTAATCGTACGTTTTAAGATTTTCAATTAAGTTAACAGATGTTTGTAAAGCCTTTTACAACAATTATTAGGTACCCTCAGCTGATAATTAAAAAATAAAAACTAAATTTTATTATAATTAATATTTAGTTTCCTCGATCGACTCGCCGCCTAAAATAATCATCTCATTTGTAAAAGTATATTTTTCGATCGTTTTATATTATTTCGTTATTTATAAATACAATGTTTTTTATTTTATTTATTTTTAATTATATCTTAAATATGTAATTTAGTCCCCTTTTTAATTACGTTCTAAAATATTATAGAGTATAGTAAAACCATTACGTAATATAGAAATTATATAAAAATTATCTTCATGACCCTTCTTCCTCCCGTTTATATAAACGTTTTCCGTTTCTAAAACTCTACGTTTTCCCTTTAAATCAATATCTATTGAAAACATACTCGATATTAATATTTCAAATGCACCGCGGCTTTCTAGTTTATAATATATAAGTTGCAATATTCACGTTTCCGACTATTTCCAACTCCCGCGTTTATCAGATAAGACAAATAATATTCACGTTAATTAATCTAAACTCACAAACTAAAAAATATTGTATTGTATATAACCCTTAACCGCCCTTTTTTGTTACCGATTATAAATTATAAATCCTTAAAATTTTATATTCATAAAATTTTAATATATATTATTGTTAAATTCATCTTAATCCCAAAAACTACCCTTTCTTTAAAATATGCTCGACACCAACGCCCCTTATGGAAATTCTGTACTAACAATGCATCCTAGTCGGTGATACAATCAAACCGAACGCACCCCGGCTGTCCCGGCAGCCTACCAACCCGCACCCGCCCCGGCTGTTTTGACAGCCCAAACAAACCAAACACGCCCCGGCTGTTTCGACAGCCCAAACCCGAACGCACACACCCTAGTCTAATAACTCATGTTATTCCTCTTTATTTTTTTATAATTTGCATTCAATACATGTTATTTATTTTTTATAAGTTTAACCTATGCGTACATGAGTTTGAAAATAAAATACGAATAAAAATACTTTTAACGGGAATATAAATATCAAAATGTAACCACGAGTTGCTGTTATATGAAAATAAATATACGAGATTATACATATAACAACGCCTCATGTAATTTCTATTTAAAGTTAAATAATGATATCCAGAAAATCATTTTTTACAAACTTTATCTTTGAACTTTATCAAGGGTTACTGTGTGCTATTAAACACGCATATTGTATACAATATGATATCAATAGTTAAACTTAAACAATAACATCAACCTAATCACCACGCGAGTTAAAAAAGGTCAAATCATTCATGCAACAAAATTAAATATAAAATTTTAATCGATGTTATTACATAATGAAAAAACTTAAGTCAAAACCCGTGCATAATTATTTGTTATACTTAAAAAAAGAAGAAATATTAAACACGATCAAATTCTTATATGCCTATATATTAAACTAAAATTCTAAAATAAAATTTTATTTTTTTGTAAACCTGATGCGGCAGATTGCAACACCGAAGTTTTACAATCCTCCTAGGCATAAAGCAAGACTCGGGGGATTGATCGTTCTAAAGGGAATAGTGAGGTAGGTGCGAATTGTATGCTACTAAGATATAAGGATTGAGAGAAGAGTATTTTTGTATTTTTATATTTTTTAGAAAGTAAGTAAAATCAATATGTTAAGAAAGGTGGATTTAAACTAAACTAAACTACTTATAATTATTCAAGAAAAGTAAAAGTTGTGGAAATCGTATATGTAAACAATCATGCTTACTTAATCATGCACTACTCCCTAGTTGATTTGTCTAACCTATTGTTTTGTCACCCTTGTTAGTGTAATGCTAAGTATTCTCCTTTTTTCAATTACAGATTGGTCAGAATTGCACCTACGTGATCACCTAAGTAGACAGCTCCTGAAAACGCTCTTCCTACCCAATAGTTAAACCACACGCATTAAATACTTACCTAATTATCTTACCAAAATGGCTTCCTTTAACTAGTCACATTTCACTAGACGTCTATGCTAATGTAATATCTTATAGCTAGTTTTCTAATGCCTAACGTGCACACCACTAACAAGAAACAATAGATTAAACTTTACAACTAGGTTTCATGCAATCATAAGCAAACACAATTAAATTTAGCCTAACATGTTAACAAGAAGAAAAGAAAAACAATTAATCATCAAACACATAGACATATTTGAATGATTAAGGATTGAATTACTTAACTTCAAACCAACATGTGAGTATGTAAGTACAAAGGGCATAAAAAGCCCTAAAATTCATCTATAGTAGCTGCACTATGACTCTCCAAAGTTCCACACATGAATTATGAAAGGGTTCGTATATATCAGAAAGAGCTTGGACTACTGACTGGCGCTCACCAACGCCAAACAGAATAGGTTTTTGTGACTCGCATCCAACCACTACCACAATCAACACGTCGCATCTTGAGACTCTTAGAACGTGGTTACTTCTAGCCAACATCCCGACGCCTACCTGTAGTTTTGCCGCAGGTCTTCTTGTGACGCCCTCACATTAGAGTTGTGACGCTGTCATGAACTTCTGGTGACGTCGTCTCCACACACTGAATCGTCACAAAACTCATCCAAAAATTATCTTTCTGGACACTTCTGGTGACCACGTTAGGATGGTGGTCGCAAAGCTGAAAAGTTGTGTTTTTGTCTTGTTTCTTCCCGAATCGAGCCCAATTCACTTATATTCCATCAAAGTGCTTCCCAAATGCTAATTACAACAAAAGAAAGGATTTAGTGAAATAATAGAGCATATTTGCATGATTTTGGGGGTTAAATCACCTCGAAAAAGTGTATAAAATGGCACCTCATTAAATATCACCACACTTGGAATTTGCTTGTCCTCAAAAAATGAGATTTTCTACCTAATAAATAGCAAAGTCGGGGGCATTTAACTTACTAAATAAAATTAATTTAAGGCACAAAAATCATATACTAGCACATAAATCATATACTAGCACCTCACATAAGTGTTTGGATTCTCTCTTGCTTTCTGATGTATAATGAATTATAGCATTATGGGAAACGAGAAAATTAATACGCATTGCCTGCCATAGCACATAGATTACCATAAGCTTGATAAATGATCAAACCTCCACCACTTTGGCGTAAGCACCTAGGAATTACTAGCAGAGAGGTCTTTATAACGGTTGTAACGTTAGGTGTAGGGTATGAAAAACACGACAAGGGATAATCAGGAATATTTTTACTAGTGGCAAGTCAATCATTCACAAAATGAATAACGGCGTTGCTAAGCCAAGACTCGAAAAACCTATAACAATCATACAAAACTCTACATCAAATTCTTTCTTGACTTAAACATAAGTAGGATGCAGTCCTTATATTCTAACATTTTTTTTTGCTTTTTCATTATTTTTACTTTTGCTTATTTTTTTCCTTTTTAATACACTTTTGCCTTGCCATCATAAATCTGCTGAAAATAAAATAATAATATACATGACCTGGGATTTATATTGACTTCCCTACACTTGAGTTTTTACATAACTCAATAATAAACTAACTAATGACCCGAATTAGAATGATCAATAACAATGGAGTACATTAAGCACGCATGGGTAATAATTTTACTTTCTTCCCCATTTCTCCGTAAAATAAAAACCACCATGATTCCCAATCGTCTCAAAACTATATGCACGATCAAATGACTTGACTTAGAAACCATGTAATCAAGCAAACAATTAAATAGGGTTAAACAATTGTGTTCATAAAAATATACTAAAAATAAGTACATACAAGGGAAGATAAGGCGATCTGGGTGTAACACTTTAGTGGGGTGTAAAGAATGCTCTTCAATAATAATTTAGAATCCACTGAAAAATCACAAGAACCGCGAAAAAGATAGGCTCAGATGGGTGTATTAGGGGTATCTTGTACTAAAGATTAGTGCATAGCAAGGGTGTGGGGTAGTTATATGATCAATGAGATCATCGTAATTATAACAAACGCAGGCTAAAAACAAGGGTTATCCAAATGCCTCTTATCACTTAGTAAATTCTAATCATACGAATGTGATCTCACTAGCAGTCTCGAGATGCATCGTTAAAACAAGTTCTAGAATCTAGTACACTACCCGCACACTCACAAGCATTAAAGATAAATGTTTTTATATTCCTAAAGATCTAGAGGCAAACCTCACATTTTTTGGGTGTAAATTTTTAAGTGGTAGGGTTTTTGTGCTAGTCATATAATTCCTATCCTTGAGACGCTTCTAAAACTACAGTTTGACAAATATATGCCATACAATTTCTTAAATTTGGGTCAAAATTACCGTCCTAAACTATATTTTGGTATATTACACATCTTTTTAAGAACAAAGCAAAAGCAAATGAGCAGATAATTTCTAAGACTTTCATTACCCTCCCTACTGATGTGTTGTAGTGAGGGTTGTATTTTATGATTTTCAAGTTTTACTATTTATTTTATGCCGACTATACCTAAAAACAATACTCTAACGGGCAGTGTACTCGGTTAAGATGTAGCTTCATTGGTAAGTAGGGTGTCAACCACTAAGAGCGAGAGCGTTAATATCTAATTTATCAGTATTTTAGTTATCTATGTTAGTACTAAATTAATCTAATTTATGTTAAACCTAAGCTTAATGATAAATGAGGTTTCAGCCTGAGAGACTGGCACGATTTTGTGTATCTAACCTAAGGTTTTGATGAAAAATAAAGCAATAAACACATACAAGAAGATAAACGCATGATAGAGGAATGGTCAAGTACTAATGTAAGGAAAACATATCAACCATGAATAATCTGATAAAATGCAGGTTTTGTTTATTAGTGCAATGATTGTCTTATCTCGAAGGGGTATATCATTCCTAGACTTAGGCGGTACTTCTTCCTAAGACCTAGACACGTTGAATCCTGTCACAATTAACGCATCCGCTTAAAGTATTTTATTTGCTGATTATAATCTATCTTAGGAGATTAATAATGGTTGTCTTATTAAACCCTAGCTCATGGAGATTTTACTAACTTACTTGCAAATATGGAGAGTTATCCCGGACTCTTAGCCTACGCCCACACAACACCAAAGTTGCAGCGCATTAATTATGTAGGACTAGACCCAGTTGAATGATAGGTCGCATATTTAAGCACGTAAACGAGTATAAATTGATAAACATAATCAACAACCAACGAATAAGCATGCAATCGAGAATAAACAAACCAAACATTAAACCTTCATAAACATGGCTGATACCTAAAGGTATCAGCCGATAGTCATTGTAAAAATACACACGGTTTTATATATGAACGATTAAAATAAAGAAACCTTAACCGAACGCGTATTTGGTTGTGCGAAGATTACAAGAGTTTTCCTATGATCTTGAGGCTCTTTCCAGACCTTCTCTGCTCCTTAATTCGTCTACTAGTCGACTTGGTGGTTTAGGGCTTCACTTGCATACCTACAACTGAGTTTAGGGTCTTGTATTTATAGAGTCTGAAAAAGGGTTAATAAGTCGTATTGAATGCAGTCAATACGGCGTATTGATGGGGTTTCCTTAAAGTACGGTCCACGCTCATTAACGTAGATTGAATGTTTGAATTAATTTCCTTGGAGTATGGTCCACGCTCATTAATAACATTAAGTGCAAGATCTTTGATTGTTGACCAGTAGATACGGCGTATTAAATGTCCAGGATACGGCGTACTGGGTCTTGATCCTTGGCGGTTTCTTGTGAAGTGCAGGCACGGATACGCCGTATCTTCTTTGCTGGATACGGCGTATATAGTCAGAATAAGCAATCTTCATATTTCATCATTTAAGCTCTAAAATGTGCGCCTTTTAGCTAATCTTCACAAAGTACTCTATAATTACCGCAAATAATAAATATAGACAATTCAGTACCAATTCTTGCAATAATCATATAAAATGGGTAATTTATATGGGATAAATGATGCTATAAAATAGACGTTATTTGATATCATCACCTACACTTAAATTGAACATTGTCACAAATGTTCTAAAAGTACCTGAAAAAAGAGAAAGGTAAGAATAAATGAAAAGTGAAAGAAACTAGTACTCTTCTGGTTTGCTCAATATCGAAAAAGAAACGAGATAAACCGGTTGGATCCTCATCCAAGAATCGTTTTCAGTGGAAATCCTAAGAGCTCTCGGACTCTCCTTATCCAATATAACATGAAAATCAAAGACAATAACAACTATACCCGCATAAAATCAACGGTAAATAATATACAACCAATTATAATCATAATCTGAAATCCTAATAAAACAATAAAGATAGCAAATTTGTGCTACTATAATCCTGGTTTTCTATAAAAATTTAGAAAATTAAAAATTCTAGAATATAACAAAAATTAATTTCATAAATTCAAAAAAACCAAACGCGGTTTTTTTCTTTGCTACAGGCTTGACCCCGTCAGGATCACCTGATAGGATTTCATTTCTTTTTTCTAGAAAAATTTCTGCAAAAACATTGATGCGGTTGTCGTAAGGGACTTCTACAAGAAGTTCTACAACTCCCTAGGCAGAGTACCTAACCGTTGTAGTAGTAGTATAGGCAAGACTCGGGGGTTGTTATCGTTCTCTAGGGGAATAGGTTGGGAATGCTTGATCACGGTCTAACAGAATTCTAGGGGTTGAGAGAAGATTATTTTTGTGTTTTTATATTTATAGGAAAGCAGGTAAATCTATGGTTTGAGAGGTTGGTTTGTTTAACTAATAATTAAACTAATATCTAATCTACTGGTGATAACTTTATGATAATTACATGTATTTATGTGAAGTCCCAAATAAATAGATCTTTGGTTAGCTTGTTAAAGCTTAGTTAACCTGGATAAATCCAAACTAACTATAAGAGAAACTATGATTGTGAATACTACAAGTTATGCGGAATCTAACTTGCAATACTAAGAAGAACAATGAATACTAAACTTGAATATATTGATTACAAATATTCTGCCAAGGTTACAGAATAACTAACTATGAGATATGTGTTTTTTATATAAATTGATATATCTCTAACTATGTCGTAGGGTTCCTTTTATACACTACGGAAAACCCTAATAGGCTTACAAAACGAGTATAATGATAATGCATATCTATTCCTAATATATCTCATGCATATCACTTTAGCAGTACTAACTATATAATACTAACAACACTAACTATTAACTAACAGTACTAACTATACTAACAGTACTAACATTTATACTGGCAGTACTAACTAATATAACTAGCAGTACTAACTACTTAGTCTATTTATTCAGTCTTTAGCAGTAGTATCAATCTTGAACCAGCAGTAGTAAAGTAGTGCTGGCAGTAGTAACTCAAAATTCCCAACAATCCTCTCCTAAACTTGATATTTACTTGTCAATCATCAAGTTTCTTCAGTTTAAGCATCTTGTTCATTAGGAGGATGTATCCAAACATTTTACTACTCTTCAAGCATTGATTTGATGAACTTGATAAGCTCAAATGCCATAGTACTTTCTTCTTCAGCTTCTAACTGCAAGTTCAACATCTTTTCTAATAATTCCTTGATCAGTAGGTACTTTTTCTCTATTAGCATATTAATCTACATAGGTGTACCATCCATAAACAGAGTGTGAACTTCATAAGTTTCATGCAATTTCCATTTTAGCAATTGTATAACATTGGCTCTGTCTTGTCACTGCTCCTCTCCTGTTTGGATGCATCCTCTTCATTCAAATCATCATTTAAAGACTTAACCTGTCTGTATTTCCTCCTTCTTGGTTGTGAGGTGCTTGACTTCCTTTGTCTTTCTGTTAGCCTCACTTTTAGTGAAGCTGACGTCTTACACATGAATTGGACTAGTTTTGGACACTGCGTGTTACGCAGGGGTCTTTTATGTTAACTAGGAATAGTTAGCTTTTTCTTTTAGTATAAATACCCCTCATGGCTCTCCATGAGGGGGTGGATGTTCATTTGTTATTTTTCCATTTTTCCTTTCAATCTAATCTTTCATCTTTTTGTGTTCATCCCCTCTCTTTACTTTCTCTCACTAAGAACTTAACCATGATCCATCTAGTTTATTTTGATCAACCAAGACCTCCCGAAAAGGTGTTTTTTATCCTTGTCAATTGGTATCAAGAGCTAACCGGGGGTGTATTGTATTCGAGTGTGTTGTGTTTGTGATTTCGTTTTTTATGAGCTCATTGGTTCGGCGTTGTTCCTTGGCTTACAAGCGTTTCGTCATAGTCATTTCTTGCGTGGCTAAGACAAACACAAGGACGGAAAGAAGAAAAGAACGAGCTAAGTACTTGTGTAGACCGAACGAGTTGCTTCGTAGAGATAGCCGAACGAGCAAGATTTTAGTTTGGATCGAACAAGTATCTTCCCTTGTGGATCGAACGAGCTTCATTTTTTCATTTCGATCAAACGAGTGCATTCTCAGTGTGGACCGAACGAGCAAACTCCTCAAGGATCGAACTAGCCAATCGAACTAGAGGATCGAACTAGCCAATCGAACTAGAGGATCGAACTAGCCAATCGAACTAGAGGATCGAACTAGCTTTCTTTTTGGACCGAACAAGACCATCGAACTAGCAATAACCGAACGAGCGGAAATTTTCGAGGACCGAACGAGCAAAAATTTTTTTGGACCGAACGAAATTTTTTTAGAAAACTTGTGTGACGAAAAGGGTTTCAGTAAAACGGCCATAACTTTTGATCCGTAAGTCCGTTTTAGGCCCGTGACCTCTCAAATCGAAGAGAAAAACGAGACGGATCACGCTATAACCACCCTTTAGCTGGTTAAGGATTTTTCGAAGCCCAAAAACATCGTTTTCTATGATTTATTGATGTTTTTCAGTTTTTTTGGAATTTTTCGCCGCTGATTCCGAATCAAATCACTCACGGTTTTCTATTGATTTTTTAAAATCCTGTTAATCACTTATCGGTTTAAATCATAGAATTGTAAAATCCCGTGAATGTTAATTGATTTCAACAACACAACAAACACGATACATAACACT
>BQNB010074414.1:6459-31799 GCA_026074375.1 Tanacetum coccineum | reverse complement strand
TGTGGGCAGTGCTGCTTTGAAAATGGTGGAAGAGGTTCGGCACCAGTTCAACACCATTCCAGGACTAATGGAAGGAACTGCAAAACCAGATTCTGAAACTTGCGTTAAGATTTCTACTGATGCTTCACTCAAAGAAATGATACCTCTTGGTGCTTTGGTTATGGTTAGCCCTCTTGTTGTCGGGACCTTTTTTTGAGAACTTATTCAGACATTAATTTTTTGAGGAGTCATACTTTTTCAAGTAGGTCGCTATGACGTGCGAGGAACCGTCGGGGCAAGTTTCCGTCGTGCGAGAAACCTTGGTCAAGTCGTTACGACGTGCGAGGAACCTTGATCGGGTCTGGTCTACGACGGGCCGAGGAACCTTGATCGGTTCCTATCTGTCCAGGTACAATATATGTGTTCCTTCAGTTTTTAAAGGTGGCAATTCACCAAACTATGAAACAGAAGGATGCTAAAATCCAGAGAAAGACGGGATTCCTCTCAAGAAGGCAATTTTTTTTCTTTTCTTTCCGTTGTCCATATTACATTTAAATATGCAACTAAAGAGTTCCTTTTTTTTATCTAAGCAGGTTACAGATGCGTGCAATACTTGCTTTCAGCAACGACAAATATTTACCCAACAAGTTCTCGCGAAGGTTTTAAATCAACTGGTATGTTCGAACGTTCACTGTGCAAGATAATTTGGGTTAGTCAAACTCTTATTTTTATATCAATCTTTCAGGTTGAGCAGATTCCTCTTCTGATGTTGTTTATGCGGACAGTAATATAGACAACTGGTGTATTTCCCGCCCTGGTAAGATGAGCATATTCCTCTTCCTATCAATGATGTTGAATGTTTTATACGTGATTACATTGTTATGCCTAAAAATGTGTTTAACCTGCCCCGCCCACTGAACCCCTTCCCGTTTAAGTTTAATCTTTCAGCTTAACCCGTTTGACCCATTAGAGATAGAATACAATACAACTCGACTCATATGTATATAACTGGGTCATTTTTATGAATTATTATATTGTGATTGTTTGTTATACTTGATTTAGTGTAGCATCTAAAACACAAAGGACCTGATGGTAAAGGTTTAGTTAAAGTTGCTCCTATCAAAAAATTTTAATTTAAATCAATATCCTTCTCACACTTTTTTAAAAGGATATATAATGTCCAAAAAATCAATTTAATCATATTTATATTGATTTAGATTATAAATCGATTATTGTCTCTTATACTGATCATGATCATATGATTCATATATATTTTTTGCCTCGAATGACAAAAAAACATGGTGATTATAATAAAAAAAGTTGAATATAAATATGGAAAAATAATTGCTCATATAATATATAATGCTCATAGCATATTTGGCCTCGGATTGATGAGAAAACAGTAATTTTTTTGATGTAATGAAATTTAAAATTTTGAAGAAGGATATTGATGTAATTTCAACAAGTGTGGGAAAGATATTGATGTAATTAATAAAAAGTTTTAGGAAGGATATTAAACTGTAAATTATAAAAAGTTAATGAAGGATAAATGACGTAATTAAAAATTAGAAGTGAGTATTGATGTAATATTGAACTTTTGTAAGGATATACATGTAAATGCCCCATTATTATATTGTGATTGTTTGTTATACTTGATTTAGTATAGCATCTAAAACACAAAGGACCTAATGGTAAAGGTTTAGTTAAAGTTGCTCCGTGAAAGGACGAAGAGGATGATCTGCAAGCACATATTAATTGTAGTGGAACCTGACCTTCCGGAAAGATGGGTTTGGGTTGGGTTGACCCGCTAAGACCTTTGTGCCCGTAAAAAGGAGTTTACAAATAATTGATCTGTTATTGTCTCAGGTTGCATACTTTTTTGATGCTACAATTGCCAAAGTTTCGGATGTCAAACTGAGAGCTAACTGGATCATGGGAGATATTGCTTCTTACCTGAAGAACGAGAAACTATCTGTCAATGAAATAAAACTTAGCCCTGAGGAGTTAAGTGAGTTTATAGCTTCTGTAAAGAGCGGAACTATTAGCTGAAAGATAGGGAAAGAGGTGTGCTGTCTTTCACTTTCTGCTATCATAAATTCTTAATCATCCCGTTGTTGCTAAGTTTCATAATGGGTTGAACATTTACGGATATTGATTCAAGTTAATGTGCAAAATTGTGCAGATACTTCTTGAACAGTTGAACTAATGGAAAAAGGTGGAACCGTCAAAGGACTGATTGAAGAGGAAGATCTTGTACATGAAGGTTATTGTTTTGACCCGTACCCCTTACAGAAATTATAGCTTATTTCTCCATATCATGTTTTGTGTTTGCTATTAACAGATAGTAGATCCTGCTGAGATCGAGAAAATAATTGATAAAGTAATAGCTAATAATACAAAGCAGCTGCAAGGTTTCTTCGCAGGACGTGTTTGATCTTTTTATGTGTTCTCATTATTCTTGATTTTTTTTTGTTAAAAATTTTAAAGATTTAAAAACTTGTATTCAGGTGATGTAAGAATCAAAGGGCAAAGCGAATCCGGGGCTTTTGAACAAGATTCCTGTAGAAAAATCAAACGCTTAAGCTCATTTATTGCGTTTAAGGATCTTATTTATTTGTTCAGTGCCATTCTTTTTCGGCTGAAACTTCAAACGAGAGTTGTACTTATAGAAACATCCTCTTAATTCATATTTTGAATTGACTGCAAGATATTGCAGATACATTTATTCCGTTGTTATTAGCATGCAGAGTTAACGAGTGCTTAAGCTTACAAGAAATCTGTAAATTTGAGGGTATAAGATTCATACACTAGTAGTCTACTAACCAAGTCTTTACCAATTAATTGAAAACGTACTCGTTGATCCCTGGCTCACATGTCGGTCCAACTAAGCTCACAATCTAAGGGCAAAGATAGTTGATATTTGATCTATGGTCTAGATGCATATTAATCACCTATATGGAGAGCTATCTCGGATCTTAGATTAACTTAGTCCGTATCACTAGATCCAGTTGAATGATAGGTCGTATACAGAAGCACGTAAACAAGTATAAACTGATAAACACAAACAAATAATCAACGATAAATTAAGCAATCAAGATAAACAAACCAAACATTCAGATCTTCATAATAATGGCTAATACCTGAAGGTATCAGCCTTCAAATGTCATAATCAATACAAGAGTAATAATTTAGCCAATGTAAACTTACCGAGTTAACGAATGAATCCAAAAAAACTAATCGGATTACAAGAGTATAAGAGATTACAAGTTGTTTCCTATGGAATTAATCACGTTGCAAGACCTCTTCTGCTCTTCTTCTCCTCTAAAAATCGACTTTTATGGTTTAGGTATCAAAAATATGATTTAGCACACTTAAAACTCGTTTTTGAGTTTTCTATTTATAAGGTCTGGAAAAAGGTCAATACGGCGTATCGAAAGTGTAGGCACAGATACGCCGTATCTTCCTTGATGGATACGGCGTATTGTTGTCAGATCAGGTAATTTCAATTATCTTCGCTTAAGATCTAGAATGCGTGCCTTTAGTTAACTTTCACATAGTACTCCATAATTACTGCAATTGTCAAAATACAAATGAATCAAGTACACTTCCTTTGCAAATACTATACAAAATAGGTTATTTATATGGGATAAATGATGCTATAAAATCGACGTTATTTGATGTTATCAAATATCTCCCACTTAAATCCTACTTGTCCTCAAGTAGCCTTTAGAAGTTTATGAAAATGTTTCCCTAAGGATTTTTCATTTTAAGCATTTATTTGATCTATTACAAGTACACAACCAAACACCTCACCAAATAGAAAGATGGATGGCTTAAACACTCAATCCCACTCAATAATCTATGTGGTAACTGTAAACTAATGCACTCAATTGGCTACGGTTCATGATGAGTAATTCTATCTATAAGTTGGCAAGGATAAAATCTCCATCCACTGAGCTAAGGAGTAACAGTTTTATAAAGGTTAAAATGGTTTTTATTATAGGTTAGGTTGATTCATTCTACAATATTTCACCAAAAGTACCACACCAACAAGGCAGCTGAAGCACACATACATGGCCGTAACGACGGAATAGACATGTGTGTTCGATCACATCCTCATTTGAGTTTAACCAAGGGTTAGGATGAAGAATGATATAGGGTAGGGATCTTCTAACTTTCACCAATAGTAATAAACCAACAAGGCAGCTAAGACATGCATACATGGCCGTAACGACGGAATAGACATGCATGCTCGTACACATCCTCATTCGTGTAAAACCCATGGTTAATGATTAGGAAAGGGAAATAAACTATTGTTAAATAAAATTATGAAACAAATAGACTAGGTCCAAGATATAAGTTGCTAGACACTTTTTCCCGACCGTTACCATGATTAAGACACAACTATATACAAACGTCTTGATCATAGATCAAAAATAAACTAACCGAGTGGCGTTCTGTAACGGTCATCCTTCATCATCCATATTTACATAATTTTAAAGGGACAGTGGCGATATCTACCACTTTATACAAAACTTTACATTGTTGACTTATAAGACGTATCAACGAATAATCAATCCTTCATATAATTCCTTCGGTCTAAGCTTTTGAGAAATGATTATCTTCAAACTTTCCTCCTCACAAAACTCGGTGTAATTTCACCATCTTCACGATCATAATAACTCTGGATAATTCCTTCGATAATTCTTCATTCTTCGAACGTACCAATAATTGTGTTGGTAGTAAAAATACATGAGTTTTGATTACTTTATTAATTCCATTTGCACAATGTGAAAATTTTGTTTTTTCTTTTTTTTTTTCCCAACCGTACCAAAGATAGAAAATTGACACAAGACTCGAGAAATACATACTTTACATTTTAAGCAACTAGCAACTGATAAATGGACTTAATCTAACAGGGTAGGCTAAGGTGTAAAGGTTTAACGAAACAAACAGTTGGTGTTATTCCTAAAGGATTGGATCTATTGGTTTTTTTGGGGTATCTTACTCTTAAGATGAGAGTAAACAAAGGGTTTATACGAGGATTTAACTAACCAGTGTAGTTAGTTAATAAAATGTTAGAAATAAAGAAATGTTCTACTTGTAAGCACTATTATAAAGTGCAGGGACTAAATATGTTAAGTAAGGAAAGTTTAGTCAACTAGCTAACCAAGGGCTATAAATAGTAATTTATGCCATGGTTAGATGTAACAACTTCATTTAATCAAAAGGCAAGTTAGGTAATTCTCTCTCTAAACACACACACTAATTACACCTTGATCTTCACACACTAATAGAAGATATAAGCTTGAAACGTAAGGACAATTCAAGTATATGAAAGGGGAGAAGATATAAGCAAGAATATATGGGACAAATCAAGATTCTAGCCAAGAAATTGAATCAAAGAAATCGTGATGGTAAAAGTAGTTTGATTAAGAAGATAAGATTCGTATTCAAGATTGAGGTTACTTCATCAAGTGTTCGAAAATTTTAGAATTGGAAGAGTGTGTGCGTAACAAGGATTTAGAAATTGAAAAGTGTTTGGAAAGATTGAATGATTGTGAAAACAAACTTCATAAAATCAGACAAACGAGTCAGACAATACATATGATCATGCCTTCTAAGGATAAAATGTATGATGGTCGAAAAGGAATAGGTTTTGAAAATCCAATTTATTTTTGTAAAGCAAAATATTTGAGACCTAGTCTTTACGATGAGAGGGTTATTGGTCTAGGGTATACTCCGATGTTTCTCACTCATTCGAATGAAGCTTTGGAAATTGAGAAATTTAAAAGAGCAAGAGAGAATAAAATTGAGTTTGCATATGATTATGGAAATCTGAATGCAAGTTATGTGAATGAAAAGATAAATTTTTCGGATGATTATTTTCAAGAGATAATAAATCCAGATTTTGAAAAGATTGATTCTCTGTTTCAGCAAACAAGTTCACTCAAACCATATGTTCCAACAGTGATTTTAGAAAAGATCATAATTGAGTTAGAAGAAGAAGTACTGAGTCTTTTGGAAAAAGAAAAAGAAAATTTGGAAATAATTGAGTCTTTGAAATCAAAAGGTTCTGAGTCGAGTGAAAATGCAATTTCTGATTCAGAAATCAAGTGTAAAATGATTGTCAGATGTTGAAAAGGTTGTGAATTTAGGAGAATTCAAACGTGTTTTCTCAGGAGTGTTTTAAATAAATTGTGCACAAAGTGTTTCACACAATTTCAGCATAATAAACCGTTCTTGTGCTTCATATATGGTTGAAAATTTTAAAACAAAAAGGAAAAAGACGTAAGAAGACATCATCAAAACAATTGACAACAAGTGAATAATGTTGATTGTGTTGCTAATAGATGATTTTGTTTAATTTTTCAGATTTTAGACTCTGTAAGTAGTTGTTAGAAGACTAAGCCATAGCGGTGTTATTTGAAACAGAGAAAGGGTGTCAAATACTTATAATGTTGATTTGTCTTATGTTAGTTATTCAAATTGAACAAATGTTAAGCGATGATTCTCGCAAGACTTGTTGTCATGTAATATTTCTCATCGTGAAGACACTAAAGGTTATCATGCTGTAATGATGCTATGGTGTTTCTTGTAAATTCTAGATTGTATGCTTCTTGTGATGTGAATGATTTATTGTTTTTGTTGATGTAAAGTATTAGGAATCTTCAGTTAGCAAGGTGCTTTTAGGAAAAAGCCTCGTGATTCTTTTGAATGTGCATTATAGGAGTAATTCGAATAAAGGTTTACTAGGTAAACTGTTTTAGGTGGTTCCTAAAATGCAACCGTTAGATGAACCCGGAGCTATATGGATTCCAAAGTCACGATGTCCAAATAGATAAAATTTTAAGGGGGTGGGGACACCTAACTCATCGAGACCCTATTTTCAAATGGGTACCCAAAGTTTGTTAATGTCTTTGGTGTTTTATTTATTGCAGATTGTCAGATTTATATTTGGTATCATCGTATTCGGGATGTCAAAAGGCATATGAGGGTATCGTACACTTTGTACGAACTTTGTGGAAAAGTTTCTTGGAACGGTTCGCTTTGGCAATAATGATTTTGCGGTGATTGCTGGCTATGGAGATGTTGTTATTGATCAAGACGATTAGAATGTTTTACTATCTCGAAGGTCTTGTAAATAACTTATTTAGTGTTGGGACAGTTTTGGACAAGGGCCTTGAAGTTGCCTTTCGAAAGTCAACATGTTTTTTTTCGAAACCAGATGGTGTAGTTTTGCTTACGGTGTGATGTTTGTCGAATTGTAATACTATTGCTGCTAACAAAATCGTCATTTCAAGAGGAATCTTCTTCATCTTCATTGAATGATGATGTTCAACAAAGTTCAGAAAAAGTAATGGTTCCTTCATCAAATACTCAATCAGAAACAAATAAGATTGTTCCTAATGTGGGTGAAGCAAGTACGTCACAAAATTAGTTTAATGAATGATTGGAAGATCCTTCCTTTTATGAAAGTACAACGTTTCATGATTTGTCCAATGTTCATACTTTCTATCAACCTTACCCACATGAGAAAAAGTGGACTAAGGATCATCCACTTCATAAGATAATTGGTTATTCAAAGTCAAGTGTTTGTACAAGAGGTTAAATAGCAAATTCATGTTTGTTTGCATGTTTGCCAAGTAGTATTGAGCCTGCTACCGTGTCTCGAGCTTTGAAAGATGTTGGTTGGGTCATTGCAATGCAAGAAGAGCTAGATCAATTTTCTAGATTGAAAGTTTTGAGATTAGTTCCTCAACCCATAGGCAAGACTATCAATAATACCAAATGGATTTTCAAGAATAAGAAAGATGAAAATAGTTTAATGATTCAAAGCAAAGCAAGGCTTATAGCACAAGGATATCGTAAAGAATAAGGAATATATTATGATGAGACGTTTGCTTCAGTTGCTCGAATTAAGGCTATACGCTTATTTCTTGCTTATGCGGCTTCCAAGAACTTCACTGTTTTTTAAAAGAATGTGAAAACAACTTTCTCAATGGAATTCTTAAAGAGGAAGTGTAGGGTTTGTCAGCAAAAAGTATCCAAAACATGTGTATGCTCATGACAAAGTTTTGTATGGTTTGAAACAAGCACCTCGGGTATAGAATGACGTTCTCTCAAAATTCTTGATCGATAACGGTTTTCAAAAAGGTTTAATCAATACTACCCTTTTCATTAAAAAGAAGGGTAAACGTATAATGTTGATTCAAATATATGTTGATGATATTATATTTGGTTCAACGAATCCAAAATATTGCACGTCTTTTTCAGAATTAATGGTCAAACATTTTGAAATAAGTATGATGGGAGAAATGAAATTCTTTCTCGGGCTTCTAGTAAATCAATTTTCAAATGGGATTTTCATAAATCAATCCAAATACATTAATGATATTTTGAAAAGATTTGGAATAGAAAATTGTGATACGGTTCCCACTCCCATAGGTGAACAAGCTAAACTCAAACTTGATTTAGTTGGAAAACCAGTTGATCATACATATTATCGTAGCATGATTGGATCATTGATGTACCTTACTTTGAGTAGGCCAGATATAATGTTTGCAACATGTATGTATGCTAGATATCAAGCAAACCCTAATGACATCATGTGTCAGCTGTCAAAAGAATCTTTCGATATCTCAAAGGGACTATTAGTTTAGGCCTTTGGTATATGAAAGATTATGGCTTTGATCTAAATGCATATTCAGACGCAAACCATGTAGGATATCACTTAGATCGAAAGAGTACATCTGATAGTGTATAATTTGTGATAACCAAAGTTCGCGTGTTTCGTACAAGAGACATACTAGCAAAATCAATGTTTGTTTGCATGTTTGCTTAAGTCAGTATTGGAGCCTTGTTTCAGCTATCTGTAGCTGAAGGCTTTGAAAGATGCCTGATTAAGGAAGGTGCAATGCAAGATGAGCTTGATCAATTTACAAGATTGAAAAGTTTGGAAGATTAGTTCCCCTCGACCTGAAGGCAAACTATCATCACAACCAAAATGGATCTCAATAATAAGAAAGATGAAAGCAGTTTGGTTATTCAAAACAAAGAAAGGCTTGTAGCTGTAGGAATATTGTCAACAAAAAAGGCATTGATTATGATGAGACGATTGCTCCAGTGCTCGATATTGAGGCTATACGTTTATTCTACATATGCGTCAAAAGGGTTTCACAGGTCTTTCAAATGATGTAAAAGACGGCGTGTCTCAATGGAATTCTTAAAGTAGGGAAGTGTATATTGGTCAAACCCCCAGTCTTTGTCACAAACAATCTCCAGATCATTGTATCTCCATCGGACAAGCTTTGTATGTTTTGAAACAAGCACCATCGGGCATGGTATACGTTCTTTATCAAATTCTTGGTTGAATAGCGGTTTCCAAAAGGTTCAATCGATATGGGGGGGGGGGGGGGGGGGGGGGGGGGGGGGGGGGGGGGGGGGGGGGGGGGGGGGGGGGGGGGGGGTCTACTCTTTTCCTAAAAAAAGAAGGGTTAAACATATAATGCATAATGCAAATATACGTTGATTTACATAATATTGGCTCAACAATCCAAATAATTGTACGAATTTTTCAAATGTAATGGTAAAAAAACTTTTGAAATGAGGCGATGATGGGAGAAATGAAATTCTTTCTCTCTCGGGCTCCAAGTAAATCAATTTCAAACGGGATTTTCATAAATCAATCCCAAGTACATTCTTGATAATTTGAAAACGATTTGAATGGCGAAAATTGTATAAACGGTTCCAACTAAACTTGATTTATTGGAAAAGCCAGTTGATCATAACTAGATTAATCGAGTTATGATTGGATCGTTGAAGTACCTTACGTCAAGTCGGCCAGATATAATGTTTGCAACATGTAGTGTGCCTAAGATATCAGGGCAAACCCAAAATGAAACATCATCAGTCAGCCGGTCAAAAGAATCTTTCGATATCTCAAAGGGACTATTAATTTAGGTCTTTGGTATCCGAAAGATTCTGGCTTTGATCTAACTGCTTATTCAGACGCAGATCATGCAGGATGTCACTTAGATCGAAAAAGTACATCTGGCAGTGTTCAATTTTTAGGTGACAGTTGGTGTGTTGGTCGTAGCCAAGAAGCAGAAATGCGTGTCTATTTTCTACCAAGCTGAATCTAATATGTTGCTGTTCGCTGTTATGCTCAAGTTTTTGTGATGCTACTCCAGTTGACTGACTAAGGCTTCTTCTTTTCGATAAAAGTAGCGATATACTGAGGATTCAAAAGAGTGCTATTGCAATCTCATGCAATCCGGTACAACACACTCGAACTAAACACATTGATGTGAGGTATCATTTTATAAAGGATCATGTTGAAAAAGGAACAATAGAGTTATATTTCGTTGGTACGAATTTCAACTTGCGGATTTATTCACGAAATCTCTGCCTGAAGCTCGATTTAAGTTTTTAGTCGAGAAGTTAGGTATGATGAGTCGTGAAACATAAATTCTTTACCACGAAATGTTTTTTTTTTGTTTTTTGTTAATAACTTTTAGAAAATACAAAAAGATTTTGTTTTATCAAATTTTAGAAAAATACAAAAAGATTTTTCTTTTATATAAAATTTACAAAAAGACAAAAAGATTTTTCTTCTATATAAAATTTTTACAAAAAATACAAAAAGATTTTCTTTTATATAAAATTTCAGAAAAGACAAAAAGATTTTATTTTATACCAAATTTTATAGAAAATACAAAAAGATTTTTTTATGATGGCTTTCGTATAACTCAGTACGAAACCCGAGCTTCATTTGATGGCTTGTGTACATTTCAGTACATAACCCGTGCTTTAAAGAAAAGAAGGTGTACGCTTCAGTGCATCTATCTTTGAAAAAGAAGAGAAGTCTTCTTTGACTTGAGTCATTGATAAATATTTTTCAAAATCTTTATGTGGTACTTAAAAGATAAAATCAATTTGTTTCAAAAGTCAATGATCTCAAGTTGATGCGTTACAATCGATTCGGATTTTAAAATGTGGTTCTTTCAAGATAAAATCAATTTTAAAAGGTCTTCAAATCGATGTACTCTTTGTGAAAAGTGTCTAAAGAAATAAAAGGATTCAGACGTGGCAAAAGAGAACTCCCTCATAAAGTTTTTAACGAAGAATATGGTATTTTCGAGGGGAGTGCCAAAGGTTGTTGCAAGTTTTCAGAAAGAAACGGAAATGGAAAATTGTTTTACATTTCACCTCCCATAACCGTAATTTTAGGTGTTTTTATCTTCATGTTAAAAATGTTTTTCGGCATATGTTAAGGGGGAGTGTCTTTATAATGATTGAAACTTTTAAAGATCAAAATTTTATTCTTCATATGATGTTTGTGAGAATGATGAAAAACAGAAAGAGAGATTGTGAGAAAAAATAGAAAGAGAGGAAATGAGAAATCCTTAATACTTGAAAAAATGAAAGTATATGTCATTGTGCTTTCAAAAAGCAAAAATAGCACATGAAAAGAAAAAAGAAAAAGTATTCCAGAAAAGAAATGCCACCGCATACCAAAACAGACAGAGAGATTGTTCTACATATTCTTGATATTATCAAAATCTCAGAATTACGATTCAGATCTCATCATGGTTTTCACGTACATCTTTCTAAAGGAAATTTATCTGGTGTATGGTTGATTAAGTTGCAATGTGTGGATTTAGTTACTCCCAAAAAACTCCTATATCTTCCAGAACCGTAAATTGATCTACCCCGGAGTTCTTCTTCCAATTTTAGAAGTAGGTCTAGGTGATAAGGAGATTGAGGTGTTAAAAACATGTTTTTGAATGCCAAAAGGATTAATGATAAAGCTTTGAACGAAACAAATAAAAGAAAATGATAAAGTGTGTCAAAAAGTGACAAGAATATGATGAAGAAAGAATCAAAATGATAAGCAAAATGAAAAGGTTGGAGTTGAGAAAGTGAGAGGTTATTAGAGAAAAGAGAAGGGTGTTTGTTCCAACACTAGATGAAACGGGGTCAAACTCATAATCTATCGGATTTTCATTCGTTGATTTCTGGTATTGAAGGAGACATCAATGGGACCCATAGATGCAAATGCACAACCCCGTCCAAGCCACTCAAATACTTCTCACAAAGTGGTTTGTTTCATCTCACGGAGATTAAACCATAATCAATCGATTTCTCATTTCGAGAATGTGGTATTGAATAAAGGACATTCTCTGCTCCAGTCCTGTGCTTACTAAAAGTGCACAAGAGCCCTAAGCCAATTTGAATAATCAATGAAATATCTTAAGACACAAAAAGTACATTTGTATTAAAACATCGAATGATACAAAAGGTACTATGATATATGATCTTTGTGACATTGCATGTCTACGTGACATTGCCGGAACATTCTGGAGTGATACTATAAATTAGTATTCACAATGATTGAATGGAAATCCTACCAGTGCTAACATCATGCCAACGCTAAACGTATGTCACTATTTGAAAATGATTGTTTAATGATTCCAACTAAGACTAACAGTAATACTAGTGACTAGTGGTTGTTGTGTTTCCCATGGTAACACAACACTAAGTCACGAGATCATAGCTTCTTTGATTTATGGACAAATTTCCGCATCTTTTCACCGAATATTGATGTGGTCATATCTTCAAAATAACATTCAATCGGGAATTTATCAAAGTATAGCGGATGTTATCTTGTGATGTATGAACTTCATGGTTAATGTGGAAGATGGTTCTTACTCTGATAATTCTTCTATTTCATCTTTTACAACATACAACAACATTTCCTACTTTCACAAGCATGACGTACTCAACGGAACTTAAAATGACAAAAGTTTATTTCAACCTTCACGGCATATAGAATCATATTTTTGGTTTTTGAGGGTGCTTATGGTTATTTGGGGGAGTATGTTTATATATAGAAGGGGAGAATGTGTTGAGAAAAGAAAAGATTTTGATTTCAATTTCATGGACTTTAAAGGATATTCTTCACCCGGAGCTTATTTTGGAAGCTTATATGATCATGATGTTCATGATGGATCATAATCATCATGAGGGGGAGAAGATATAAAGCTAGAAACGTTAAGGTCAATCAAGTAATTGAAAGGGGAGAAGATATAAGCAAGAATATATGGGACAAATCAAGATACTAAGCTAAAGAAATTGAAATCAAAGAAATCATTAATGGCAAAAGTAGTTTGATTATGAAGATAAGATTCGTATTCAAGATTGAGGTTACTTATCAAGTGTTTTGAATAAATCTTAGTGTTTACATTAAACTTTAAAGATCGAATCGAGATAGCCGTTGACATTTGCATGGAATTACTTCTCAAAAATCGACATTGTCATCAGACAATCAAAGTTTAACTACTATCAATATACAATAGATGGATATTGATTGAGGGGAGCTTAAGTTTATGAGATTCATGCGAAAGCAAGTGTTTTAAGTCTTTAACAAGAGAAATGCTCAATCAATATCATCTGTTTCAAGATCTTTCGTCATAACAACATTAGGTGATTGAAAATCTACATTCAAGATCAGGTTTCAAGTTAAGAAGATTTCATACAAGCTATTAAAGAATCAAGTTGGGCAAAAGACGGTCAAAGTTAGCTTTTTTGAGAATGCTGATTTTGAGTTCCCGAGAGTAGTAGTTATACCTTCAAGGATATAAGAAAATCTATAACTTGTCATATAGGAGGGAAACATTATATCGAGCTAGAATTGCCTACAAGACGTCCACCAACTTTCCAATAAAGACATCCACGTTTTCGAGCTTCACAAGAAAAAGAAAATGACAGACACATCAGAATGACAGCATTCAAGAATAAGGAAGAAGTCGTACATCAAAAAATAATAAGGAAGTTTTCCCAAGTTAGATCAATTAGGGGGAGAATGATAGGAAATAAAGAAATGTTTCTACTTGAAGCACAATAATAAAGTGCAGGAACTAAAAAATGTTATGTAAGGAAAGTTGAGTCAACTAGCTAACCAAGGCTATAAATAGCAATTTATGCAAGGTAAGATGTAACAACTTTTCATTTAATCAAAAGGGCAAGTTAGGTATGTTCCTCGCTTCTCTAGAAAACACAAACACAAACTAATTACAGAACACCTTCACTTTCACACACTAGTCATCAATCAAGATCTATTGGTTAATAGTACCAAAGTATTCAATTTCATTTGACTTGTCTAATGAGTCAATGATCCTACTATCCCCGAGCCATGACTCAATTTCTTTCTTTTTCTTAGGGTCAAGAAACTCCCTATTAGAGGTAGAAGAAGGTGGATTCACATTCTCTTTGATGAAGAATGGAATAGTCAATGAGAATTACGAACACAAAAAAAAAAGATAGACTACGAGAAAGCTAATATGAAAAAATTAAAGTCTTACTTGAATGGATTCAAGCAAGTAGAACTAAGCTAAACTGTGATCAAAACCTAACTATTCTCCATGCAGCGGCGCCAAAAACTTGATGCGGTCGTCGTAAGGGACTTCTACAAGAAGTTTTACAACTCCCTAGGCAGATTACCTAACCGTTGTAGTAGTATAGGCAAGACTCGGGGGTTGTTATCATTCTCTAGAGGAATAGGTTGGGAATGCTTGATCACGATCTAACAGAATTCTAAGGGCCGAGAGAAGATTATTTTTGTGTTTTTATATTTTATGAGAAAGCAGTAAATCATATGTTTGAGAGGTTGGTTGGTTTTAGCTATTAAACTAAATAATAATCCAAGCTACTGGTGATAACAATATAATAAAAGATTGTGTTCATTTAATCATGTTATTAAAAAAAAAATAAAAAAGATAAAAAAAATAAAAAGAAAGAAAAAAAGAAAAAAAAGATAGATAAAAAAAAGAAAAAACCGCCAAAAACAATAACTCCTACATTAACCCCCACCCTCCCCCGTCCCCCACCTCCCCCCTCCCCCCGCCATCCCGCCCCCCCCCCCAGCCTTCCCCCGGCACCCCCCCACCCCCCAGAACACCCCCACCCTCCCCCCCGCACCAACCCTGCCCGTCGCAACCCCCCCCTACCACCACCCCCCCCCCACGCCCCCCCCCCTGCCCGCCCCCCCCCCTCACTTCCCCCACACCCCCCACCCGCCCCCCCCCCCTCACCCCCCCCCCCCCCCCCCCCCCGCCCCCCCCCCCCCACCCCCAGCCCCCCTCACCCCCCCCGCCCTCGATCCCCCCGCCCCCGTCCTCCCCACGCCCCCCCTCCCCCCACCACCCCCCCCACCCATCCGCCGCCCCACCCCCCCCCACCCCAAGCCCTCCTGCCTCTAACCACCCCTCCCCCGCACCCATACCCCCCCCTCCCCTCCCACCCCCCCCCACCCCCCGCCCCCCACCCCCTCCCCATCCCCCCCCGTCGCCCCCACCACGCCCGCGACCCCAAAACACCCCGAGCAAACAGCAGCGAGAAGTTTCATTCACCACCCCTAGAGGAAGCTCAATGACCCACTAACCACATACAGTGTCCGCCAAACCCGACCCCGCAGACTAATAAAAATACCGTATGGGCAAACATCCATACAAGGTCGACAGAAGCACTATTACCCGGCCACCAAGATATATTTAAAATGGCAACTGAGAAATATAATAAGAAGATGTGATCAACCTGTAATTAAGGGGCAAAGTAGTATGAAAACTGTTACCCGATGGAATCCTATCCACCAATCAAGTTTTTTCTAGACATAATCAACAGCGATACAGCCCCAAAAAAGCTAGTTTTTCTAATACCTAACATGCAATTTCAATCACAAGAACCAACACCACAAATGATCGCTACATTCAAGGTTTCATAACAATCATAAATGAACACAATAGAAGGTATAGCTAATCAATGTAAAGATAAAGCAAGAACAGTAAAAGAACCATACAACTAATACATATTGAATGATTAAGAAAGTTTTTCTACTTGATTAAAACATAAAGTTTGAAGGAAGTACAATCGGAGTTTTAGGCCTCTAAAATCTTCCCTACAACTGCTAAATAAACTAGGTTCGACCCTTTAATTTTTTACTCTAAAGTTTACACATCTTAAATCCCGCCAAAACAGATTTGTATAAATAGATAAATATATTGCACGGCGTCGCGTTGCTAAATCGTGACGCCGTCATGAGTAAACTTCTAGATCTGCGTTGAGTATGAGCCGTGTTGACAGCTTTCATAAAATGTTATGTGACGCGTCGTCACTAGTGGGTTGTGTGACGGCATCGAGTGTAGATTGGTGACTCTCCGTCATCAAGGCGCTGGATCCAAATCTTGTAATAGTACTTGGTGTTGGGTCGTAGTCTTGTTGCCTTTCTTCTTTCTCCAAATGAGGCCCAAGTCACGTGATTTCTTCCAAAAGCCTTCCAAAAGCTAAATACCTAAAAAGGAAGATTAAGTACCCTATTTTTGGGCATAAATGCAAGATATTAGGGGGTTAAGAAACCGACCCCCCCCGAAAAGTGTATAAAATGACACCATCAGCTTCCCAATAATCTACAAAAAAACGTTTAAAATAAAGACCGTCATGACCAGGGATTTATTCCGTTCCATAATCCTAAACCGCAACTCCTTAATCTCCAACAATAGAGAACTGTTTCGTTCGAGTACTCAACATTTTTCTCTAAAGATAACCTAATAGTGAATTGATCGAACGAAGGCAAATAGGATGAGACGGGTAAGGAGAATCGAGTAGAAAAGTATTTTAGGAACACACTTTTTACAGCCAACTGATCAACAATCCACTCGCCATAAAAAATGGTCCCACGAATAGCTAACTTAGAACGTTTACTATTAAGAATACCATAAAAGAACTTTGTATTCTCATCACCTTCTATAGCCCAGCGAACTTTAGATTTCTGAGCCGCTTCCAATGAGCCAATATAATTAATGTCGTTGAGTTCTTTCAACAACGAAGATCTATCAGATAAATTTCTTCAATACTAAACCGCCTTGGGACAAGAATATGTCGATATTAGAAAGTTTGGATTGAATGGAGATCTTTGCCTTATAAGAGCTTTTCTTAGCATTTTTGATCCATTGTTTAATGATAATTTTGAGAGCTTGAAGTTTCTTCTATAAATTAATCATACCATTCGAGTCAACAGTGGCTAAGCTCTTCTATATATCTTCTACCAGTTTGTCAAAGGCATCCAAGTTAAACAAAGAGTGAAAAAATCTAAATGGAGTAGGACCATAATCAATGCTTAATACCCGCATGAGAATAGGACGATGATCTGATAGATTCAATCCAACCAAAGAGCCGAAAGATACAGGAACGAAGCTAATAAGCCTTTAGAAACTAGAAATCTATCCAACTTACTCATCTTATTGGCGGTCTTGTAGGCCCAAGTGTAAGCATAACCATCAAGAGGAAGGTCAATCAGACTTGCTAAGGAAATAAAACTATTGAAAGCGTTAGCACCTTAAACATTGAAAACCAAACCATATCTTTCTTGTTCCGTTCTAACTTCATTAAAATCCTCCATAATCACACAATCTCCATCCTATCGGTCTATTAGATGAAGGATGTAATCCCATAACACCCTCTTTTCTGTTAGATCTTGAGGAGCATAAACAAAAAGGATAAGGAGTTAGGAAGAAGAAGGAGTCCAAGTACCCATAACAGCCAAGAAATTATCAGATGAGGTAATGTTCTCTTTGACAAATAAAGTAGGATCCCAAACACATAAAATATCCTTTGAGTTTCCTAAAGAAGAACTAAGAGCACTAATCAAAGAAGAATACCCCCCTAACGTCTTAATATAAACCAACTCCATGCTCTCCATTTATAGTTTTTTCCTGAAGAGATACAAGAATTAACATATGTTTCCATACTCAACTCCTTTACCTGCCCTTATTTTTCTAGCCGTTATACCAAGTCCTTTGAATGTTTAAATGATAAAATTTTCATTGAGAATGATAGCATTCTCCTTGTGAGCCGATAAATGACTTCAATGTTTCCCTCATAATTTAATCACCTAAAACTAGTTTATAAGTATTTTATACGAAAGGCATTGGGAATAGCTTTGACTAAGACCTTTTTTAAGTTGAAGACGTTTGTGATTGGTTTAGATCAAACCGATAAGTCAAACATAAGATCATTGTACAATGTAAATGTACAGTAGAAAATATAATGTGTCGTATTTATGAAAGGAATGGACTTAAGGAACTAAAATTGACAAGTGGTAAGTAAGTTAAATAACTTAGTATGGCCAAATAGGTAGGAAAAGGACTTGAGGGACCATTCTTGCCAAATGATGAAACTTGCAACACTAAATATCTGGAACTTCCACAAAGTTCTAGATTATTAGAGTGGGAGTGTGTAGGTGTTGACACAGGAAGGAAGAAAATAGAGGAAAAAGGTGAGAAATTTCTAGTGATGATTTGAAGATGAATTAAGGTCCTAAATCAAGATATAAGCTCATACTAATGATTCCTACAAGGTAAGTAATCCATTAATTGAGTTAATTGAAGAATTGTGAATCATGGTTCTTAAGTATAATTTTTAGTTAAAAAGTGTTTATAAGTAAACTAATGAGATGATTGTAATTATGAGATAAGTATTATTGAATAAAACTAGTATTTTGGGGGTTTTCATCATATGATCAAGATATGATCATATGATGATTAAGGATGAAATTTAAGGTATAATAATGGTTATGTACAACGCCTTGATGATAATATTGATAAATTATGAGAAGGAAGGGAATTTTATGGATCATTGAGAGAAATCAAGGAATGGTGCCAATGATGTTTGGGAATAAGATGAAGGAGGATGAGGCGAAAGTAATGAGGTAGACTTTAGCTGGCCTAAGGAAATTATTAAACATGTTGTTATATTAGAGTTTTGTGACATACATGTTGTTATGAGTATGATTGTGTATATAGTAAAGCATATTGAGTTAGGATGGTTTTGGATTACGAGAATAAGGAGCAAGTATTTGTATAGGCAAGTCGAGATGAAGTTAAAAACTATATGGACGTGTTAAGGTATGTGGATATTATGTGAAATGTTATAAATCGATAGTATTACGTAAATGAACGGTAAATGGTTATTAATATGTAATGTAAGACAGTGTAACACTACCACACCTCCCACCTCCGCCGCACCTGTCTTCCACGCCACTATCGTCTGTCGTACCTCGTCGACTCTCCTCTGACTACCGTTGCTCCACCCAAACCACCAAAACCGCTGACTATCGTCCCGCCACAATCTAAAAACCCACATTCTCGCCCACCCCCCGATACACCCCACCTACACCCCTATGTGAACATTACCAAGACCTAATACACTACTACCATACTAGTTTAACCTAATCTCGACTAGCTATTACAATAACTTGCTCCTTATTCTACGTAAATCCAAACATCCTAAACTTCAATATGCTTTACTATTAGACACAATCATACGACATAACACATGTAATGTCCAAAACCTCAATATAAGCCAACATGTTATAAATCCTTTACCGCTTAGGTCAGCTCTAAATAGTCAACCCATTTATTGATCGCCATCATTCGGTTTCCTCCTACCAGATTCATTATCCATCATAAGAGAACATATCGGGTGCATCAGGGGGGGGTGGGGGTGAGGTCTACAGACAAGGGGAAGGTGGAAAGAAAAGGAACACGTGGTTACTTAGATGTCAGAATGTGTAAGGCCGGTGTTCTCCCAGACAGGTATGATACGGATCCAGTAAACCACCCCCAACCTCACACCTTTCCCATTCCAACACCAACGTTCGCACGAGTGATCCCGTGACCGCGTATCCCGTCCCAGCACGCTCAACTAAATCGCAGTGCCAACCGCTAAGAACCCACCAACCATCCACCTCAGATCATCTCTTGCTTCATAAGCGAGCCCCACTCCCCCCACTACACGAATACAACCCACCACAATATTCCTCCTCAAACCTCCCACCACACAATACTGATTAAACTAACACCAGCCCTTAGATAACCCCCTAACCCATAATCCCAACCCTGCCCCCTACAACCTCCAATCCAACAAAACCCACACAACAAGGCATCCTACCCCCTCCCCGCATATCACAACCCGCCGAAGTCGGAAATCCAAACGAATTACTCAACAAACTGCTAATGCGACCGCCTACGGCCCCTACAATCCATCGTTAGCAACACCACATCACACACTCCCTAATCCATCATTACACCCCGATAAATACACACATTATCTTTCCTACCTTTAGTCAACACCAACAGAAGCACGATGGACCCACTCTCCACAACAAGCCCGAAAAGAGCCGAACCCGCACAACGAGAATCCCGTTTACCCCACCTAAGGCAAGACTGGACCCGTCCAGTCCATTACCCCTCCGCCCTCCCAACTCTCCCCCCCCCCTCCTCCACTTTCCCCTTTTCTTTCTATCCTCTTTCCCTCCCCCCTCCCCCCCCCTATCCTTCCCCCCTACCCCTCTCCCCCCCTACCTCTCTCTCCCCCCCCCCCTACCTATTTGGCCATAACTAAGTTTATTAATTAACTTTACCACTTGTCATTTTAAGTTCCCCTTAAGTCCAATTCCTTTCTCTTAAATCAACGACACATTATATTTTCCTACCTTAAACCAATAACGATAACCCAATGCCTTCAAAGATTTGTCCTCCAGCGAAAGGCCTTAGCCAAACCTCCAAACGTCTGTCCAACAACGCTGTAACGAACGATCAAAGTACCACATCTATTCCCAACTAGGGCCATATACCTGTCGTAATAAAATTACTTAAAAACTAGTTTTACTGGTGTTACCCATACGCGGAACAAAGGACGACATACATCGACACCCGGCGAGCTGAACCATTCACACAATAATACAAATTATAACCTATATAAACCTTCCCGGACTATGAGCCATCAGGCTAACCACTGGCCGGTACAATGGACGTAAGTGGTCTGACACCACATGTTCATAATGTAACACAACAGAAACTAAACAGGAGAGCATGGAGATATGGGTTACTATTAAGACGTTATGGTTAATATCTTCTATGATTATTGCTCTTAGATCATCTTTACAGGAAACTCAAAAGGGATATATTTAATGTGTTTGGGTCCTACTTATTGTCAAAGATAACATTACCTCATCTGATAGTGATTCTTGGCTGTATATGGGTACTTGACTCCATCTTCTTCCAAACGCTTTATCAATTCTGTCTAATCTCCCAAATCTAAACAAAAAGAGGGTGTTATGGGGGATTACATTCTCATCTAAAGACCGATAGGAAGAGAATGTGTTATTATAGGGGATTTTAATAAAGTAAGAACAGAACACGAAAGACAAGGTTTGGTTTTTCAACGTTCAAGGTGCTAACGCTTTCAATAGTTTTATTTCCTTAGCAAGTCTGATTGACCTCCTCTTGATAGTTATGCTTACACTTGGGCCCACAAGACCGGCAATAAGATGAGTAAGTTGGATAGATTTCTAGTTTCTAAATCTTATTAGCTTCATTACTGTATCTTTTGGCTCTTTGCTTGGATAGGAATCTATCATAGTCATCGTCCTAAATTCTCGATGCGGGATATCAAGCAATGATTTATGGTCCTACTCCATTTAGATTTTTTTCACTCTTGGTTTAACTTGGATGCCTTTGACAAACTGGTAGAAGATATATAGAAGAGCTTAGCCACTGTTGACTCGAATGGTATGATTAATTTATAGAAGAAACTTCAAGCTCTCAAAATTATCATTAAACAATGGAATCAATAAATGCTAGAAAAGCCATAAAGGCATAGATCTCATTCAGTCCAAGAACTTTCTAATGATCGACAAATATCTTGACCAAGGCGGTATTAATGAAGATATATTTTATCCGATATGATCTTTTTGTTAGTTGGAAAGAACTCAAACGACGATTAATTCTATTGGCTCAATGGAAGCGCTCAGAAACAAAGTTCGATGGGCTATAGAAGGTGTGAGAATACAAAGTTTCTTTTATGTTATTCCTTATAGTAAACGGATCTATAGTTAGCTATTCGTGGGACCATTTTTTATGGCGAGTGGATTGTTGATCAGTTGGCTGTAAAAAGTGTGTTCCTAAAATACTTTTCTACTCGATTCTCCTTACCCGTCTCCCATCGTATTTGCTTCGTTGATCAATTCACTAATAGGTTATCATTAGAGAAACAAGTTGATCTCGAACGAAACGTCTCTAATGAGGAGATAAAGAGTGCGGTTTAGGATTATGGAACGAATAAATCCCCTGGTCATGACGGCTTTACTTTTAAGTTTTTTTGTAGATATTGGAAGCTGATGAGGTGTCATTTTATACACTTTTTCGGGGTCGTTTAACCCCTAAAACATGCAATTTTATCCCAAAATAGGTACTTAATCGTTCCTTTTTAGGTATTTTGCATTTGGAAGGCATTTGGAAGAAATACACGTGACTTGGGCTCATTTGGCAAAAAACGACAAGACTAATAAGAACGGACCAACCACCAGACTCTTAAAAATTTGTCTCGTCTGCGCCTTAGAGACGCGTCACCTAACTCTTACATATGCCGTCACAACCCACTTAGTGACGACGTCACAACATTTTATGACAGCGTCAACACGCATCAACTCACACGCAGATCTAGAAGATTCTACTCATGACGGCGTCACGATTAAAACGCGACGCCGTCGCAATAATTTATCTATATATACAAATCTGTTTTGGGGGTTTTAAGTGTGTAACTTTAGAGTAAAAAAAAGGGACGAACCCTAGTTTATTTAGCAGTTGTTAGGGACGATTTTTGGGCCTCAAAACCCTCTTGTACTTTCCTTCAATTTGATGTTTTAATCAAAGTAAGATTATCTTAATCATTTAATATGTCTATGTATTGTTTGATTCATTATTGTTCTTGCTTTATCTTTAACATGCTTGGCTAAACCTTCTATTGTGTTTATTTATGATTGTATGAAACCTATGATGTAGATCTTATTGGTGTTGCTTCTTGTGATGAATTTGCATGTTAGGTCTTAGAAACCCAGCTTTTGTCTGTATCGATGTTGATATGTCTAGGAAAACATGATTGTGTAGAAAGGATACCATCAGGTAACAGTCTTCATATTACCTTGCCCCTTAATATGGTTGATCCACTCTTAATATATTTCACATGCATTTAATATACTCTTTGGGGCCGGGTAATAGTCTTCATACTACCTTACTTTATGTTTTGCCTCAACGGAATATTAAATAGACGGCGGGTTCGTGTAATTCGTTCATGAATTAGGAAACAGTTACATAGATCATCACAAGTGTGACAAGGCAACAACACTAGGAGAAACAATCTAAGGAGTAATACATGATTAAATAAACAAAATATTTTATTATATTGTTATCACCATTAGCGTAGTTTATATTTAGCTAAAACCAACCTCTCAAATATATGATTTTACATGCTTTCATAAAATATAAAAATACAAAAAGAATCTTCTCTCAACCCTTAGAATTCTGTTAGACAGTGATCAAGCCTTCCCAACCTATTCCCCTAGAGAACGATAACAACCCCCCGAGTCTTGCCTATACTACACTACAACGATTAGGTACATTGCCTATGAAGTTGTAAAACTTCTTGTAGAAGTCCCTTACGACAATCGCAACAAGTTTTTGGCGCCGTTGTCGGGGAATAGCGTAGGTTTCAGATCCTATCTAGCTTAGGTCTACTCACAAGATTCCTATCAAGTGAGATTTAATTCCTATCATTAGCTTTCTTGTAGTCAATCTTTTTCTTTGTGCCATTTGTTCGTAACATTTGTAAATTACAATGAATAGGTATGGTTATTCTAGCGTAGGTAGGTTTGATGTATTTTTCCGTAATCAACTCTTGGTGTTCCAACAACATCAAGATGAATCTCTCTACGATTCGTGGACTCGTTTCAAAGACATAATCCGAAATGTCTCGAATCATTGCCTTAGTATATGGAGCCTAATTGATATCTTTCTTAAACATCTCGACTCGTTATCCCATCATATCATCAATTTGACAGCAGAAGGGGATCTTTGGAAGTTTAGTGATATAGGAGCATGGTATGCCATAGTGGATTGTGCCCAATATGATAAAAAAAAATATAGCAACCCAACAAGCGCTATTTCTGATGAAACAATAGCAAATCTAAAAGCTCAAATAGTTGGGGATGATATGGTTAGGGTACAAGTACCTAGGTGCGTGGCATGGTTAGATTCTGATGAGCATGTAGATAGCCTAAGTACGATGGATAATGAGGTAGGAGTTACAAGCCCTAAGAGTACCATACAAACCCTATCGTCATTTGAGGAATACACACCGCCCGTGACTTACCCGGAAGAAGTAGAAAATACTTTAGGAACCCCGATAGAGGTAGAACCTTTGAACGAAACAAAACTAGAGGAAGGAGGCTTGAATTGTAATCACAACGCTCCTCTTAGTTCTAGGGGGTTTCCTAGTGTTGATGAACCGGAGCCTCAACTTTTACCTAATTTTTCACCCTTAGATGTAAATCTAGTAAAACCCTTGACTATTCATACATCACCTTCACCCCATGTGGCATGCTTCCATCAAAATGGTGTGTATTGCTACTATCACCCACACTTAACCTCAAGTGTAGGGGAGACCCACCTTTTACGCGTCAAATAAGCGTAGAGTCAGGCTCGTGACTCGAACAAAAACAAGCGCTTGTTGGGAGGCAACCTAATCTTTTATTTCTTGCATATTAGGTGTGTCTTGTGTGTTTTGTGTGTCTTGTGTGTCTTGTGTGTTTGTTTCGAGTCATATGATTGTATTGTCAAATCTCAGGTTTTATGCAGTATTTGGTACAGGAAATGACTTAGAAGATTGCGTACATGAAATTTTTCATCAAAAACAAAAAGTGAATTTTCATGGAGTGTGGAGACGGCGTCATGATTTACACGCGACGCCATCACCGCGACACTTGTGATGACGTCAGGATATTCCTGACGGCGTCATGAGGCCAGCTACTAGAAAATTCGAAATTTTTAAGTATTTTTGAAAATATAACTTGTGTAACATCTAAAATATGTAATTCTTTTGTAAATCTGCAAAAAAACCTATGATTATGACATTACTCTCATCCTATCTTTTTTGATTTCATAGAGTCTAAACTTAGTTAATGAGGTTGTATTTATTATTCACCCGTGGATTTTACGCTTGGTGTAGTTGTCTTTGTCTTTGATTACATGTTATATTTGATAAGAAGAAGCTTAGAAGTTCTTAGGAAATTTCATTGGATGATTCTTGGAGGACGATTTAACCAGTTATCGCATGTTTCTTCTCTATTATTGAGCAAACCAGAGGAGTACTAGTTTCTTTTCCTTGTTTTCTTTTCCCTTTATTCGTTTTTACGGGTACTTCTATAGAACATTGGGGACAATGTTCAACTTAAGTGTAGGGGGAAA
>BQNB010074413.1:9358-27989 GCA_026074375.1 Tanacetum coccineum | reverse complement strand
AATTTGACACGTAGTTTGATGGGCTATTTTGTAAATTTTAACGGGTCGGATTATGAGCGTAAAAGTGAGGTTGTTTTTGTAATTTGACACATAGTTCTAGGGGTTTTTTTGTAAATTTTAACGGGTTAGGATATTTTTTAGGCCGGTTTTGTTTTTGTGCCATGAGTTTTTGGCCAAGTTCACTCCACTGCGGCACATTTTGTGTAGAATCTTTTTTTTATGTGTTTTGTACTAAAAGGGAAAATTCAAAAGTGAATCGAAAAATGGCTTAACTTTGAAGGGGACTTTATTAAAAACGAAATATTACTAAAGTGGTTTGGACAAAAAATCAAAAGTGACATAACTTTGAAGAGGGGTTTTGTTAAGAATGAAAATAAAGTGATTTGGACTCAAAGTTAAAAAGTAAGTTAACTTTGAGAGGGTTTATTAAAAGTAAAATATTACTAAAATGGTTTGGACTAAGAATAAAAAATAGTTTAAATTTGAGGGGATTTCTTCTTAAAAGTGGAAAGTGTCATTATATATTCTACAGTTACTGTTCATACCTTTTTTTTGAGTAAAATATTGATTCGGTGGGGGTACTATGCTAGTAAGAGCCTTAGGTGTAGTAACGCCGGCAACGGCGTTGCCCGGCGTTACTACACCGCTATGCGGCGTTGGGTCCGGCGTTGGCCGGCCCACGCACGTTGGGGTTGATTTTAAAAATAAAAAAAAATCATTTACCCCCTCTAAACGGCTATATACTAGTTTTAATTTTCCCTCTTATTTTTAAAAAGTTACCAAACACCTCCTAACGGCTAGTTTTATTATAAAAAAAAATTTAATTTACAAAACAGCCCCTAACGGCTATATTTTTAAAAAAATATATTTCATTTTACCCCCCTCACACAACTCATTATAAATGAATCAAAATCATACATTTTCTCACCAATACCTCTATATTATTTTCTCACAAAAAAAAAAACAATACCTCTATATTATTTTCTCACAAAAAAAAACATACATTTACAACAAAAAACACTACAAACTCTTTCACAATGATTGTATGCACTGGGAATGCTTGGAAGTATTGATTGTATGCACTGGGAATGGAAAAATTGTCCAGTGTCATGGCAAGGTCAATACGGTACTTGAAGCTGTAGCTTCGCAAGATCTGTGGATTTGGCATGCGTTTTATGGGATGGCGGGTGCGAATAACGATATTAATGTTTTAGACAATTCTCCGTTATTCGACGACCTATTAGATGACTTAGGGTATTACTTGGCTGATGGAATTTACCCGGAGTGGGCAAGTTTCGTCAAATCATTCACGGTTGCAACTGATCCGAAGCATACGTACTTTAAACAGCGTCAAGAAAGTGCACGGAAAGATGTCGAACGTGCTTTCGGTGTTCTCCAAGGACGTTGGGGACTTATTCAACAACCGGCCCGTGCATACGAAGTCAACACATTACGTAGAATCATCTATGCTGGTATCATAATGCATAACATGATTTTAGAAGATCAAAATATGTCGGTTGTTGACTGGAAACATGTGTATTCTAATCCTGCAAGGTCACTGCAAACAGTGTGGATCGATCGATGTCAAACTCCGTCGTAAAGCAAAAGATTTAAGAGACAAAGATACGCATATTAGTCTCCAACAAAACCTTATGAACCATATTTGGCGCGAAGTTTTTTTTTTGAACGGCGATTTATTAAAACACTTGCAAGGAGCTAGATCAAACAAGAACAATATAAGGGTTCTTAAGCCAATCGTCCCACTTGAACGACGCTTTACATCTGAATTTACACCCAAAAAAAGAACTAGAAACTAAATTATCAAATATCAGCGCCTTTTCAGGGATCTTCTTATCAAACAGAAGCTTGTTGCGAAAGTTTCACATATACCACCACAAACCATAGTATACACCCTCAAGAACGCCTTTGAGTTTGGATTGAATCAGAAAAGAAACCAACCAAACTCGCCATTCCTCGTAAGAATTCACATCCGAATAGTCGATATTCCACCAAGAAGATATCTTACGCTTATGTTATTAGTTACACACCTTTATCTCATTACAATAGTTTGTTTTATATAAAAAAAAAGTGTGATACTTTATGGGTCCGTTTGGTTTGCGGATGGTTTTGAATTTAGATTTGGATTTGGATTTGAGTTGAGTTTTGGATAAAAATTTTATGATTAAATTTATAATATTGTAATATTATTCTCAATGATAATATATTTAATATAAAGTTTATTAATCAATAAATAATAGAAAAAATAAAATGAGGTGATTATCAACAAAGGACCCACAAATACAATGTGATGTGACAATTTTTTGTAAACCTGAACTTGTGATCGAGATTTCTAGATAGAAAATAATAAGGTGTGAGTCCTAACTTTGGGTCCCACAAATACAAACCAAACATGTAAATTTTACCATGAGTACTTAACCCTACCCCTAACCCCACCAACCAAACGCACCATAAATTTAGAGAAAAATATACGTGTCATATATATAAATGAATCAATTTGAATTGAGATGCACAATAAGAGCAATGGGTGTAATGGCTAAAAAACCTTAGTTATTTGGGCCTCACTTCGTGTCACATCACCGCCTCCTAATTTCAACACAACAACTCAAAATGCCCCCTCACTCATAACATACCTAACCCATGTCATTTGGGCCTCATCACCCACCGTTTTATTGTATTTTTCCTCATTTATCACACAAACTAAATTTATTTTACTCAAATAATAATATAATATAAAAATAAAAATACAAAATTGTAAAACTTATTTTTTATAAAATACACACAACACACCAACTATCCATTTTATAAAAGTTTTGTACGCTATAAACGGAATAAACTTCAACTTTTATTTAATAGAAAACCCTAATACATCAAAAACGAAATACATTGGAAAGGAAAATACAACACAATGCAAGCCTTGCAAGGATATTTAAAATACAACGTCAACAACATAATGCAAGCAAATTAAAAATACAACATACTAATCGAAAATTAGTAATCATCTTCGCTTTTGCTGCTCATCATATAATCATACCGTGGTCCTCCCGGAGACAGAGTGCCTTCGCTGCTAGCATCTAGTGCAATTTCTTCATCGGATAGTGGAATGGATTCATTTTGCTGCACCTCGTCATCAAAGACATCTTCTTCAAAAACTAAGGGTATTTCAAGAGGGCATTTGTCTTGTTTACGCTCTTTAGCGTCCAAGTGATCCTTCAAACACATGTACATCTCTAAAGACGCCAGAGTGAGTCTTGTTCTTCGGATTGACAACACCCTTCCACTTGTTGAAAATGCGGATTCAGAAGCTACCGAAGAAGCTTGTACACTTATTATATCCATGGCCATGCGGGATAGAACGGGAAACATTGTTTCCTTTTCTTTCCAAAAACCTAAGACATCAAAACTTGCAAACTCTTTGGGATGAAGATGTGTGACAAATCTGAAATTGTCAATCGCTCATTTTCACTTGACATTGTAGATCCAGCCTTGCCTTTTTTTTTGTATGTGCTTTTGTATAAAAAAACCGTTTAGCAACGTTATAATTATTTTCCGCCACTCGCTTTGATTGAAGTAGCCCACCATTGTATTGAGTGATGAGTTGGGTTACCATATTTTTGGCATATAAAGATTATTCACAGACCTTCCAATGTTTCTTAAAATAAATTTTTGCTTAGATGCAAATGTATCGTCAAAAAAAATCCAATCCGTATCTTATCGAATCGATAAGAAAAAAAGTTACCCCGTTTACATTAAAACATGGATTTAAAGCGGGTTTCGATGCGGGAAGGATGCACAAGTAAACTCATCGGTGCTTGTGTTGAAAATACTTCTAAGGTTTTTCTTCATTGGTTTAATCGTACTTGATAATATACCATAAGTTCATATTGCTTATTACGTAACTCTGAAGAAATTTGTGAAGTACCAATGGTGATGTTGGGTAGTATACCCCCGATAATATTTCTGTGGCAGTGTTATACACTTCAAGTAATGGTTAATATTGATAATAACCTAATTTTCAGCCGGAATATGGATTTACACATATTTTATTGGCAAAAGTCATGAAAATACGCAAAGTATTTTGTTGTTCAAACACTTAGGAAACATATGATATGTGGAGTTACACGTGTTGGAATCGTCCTTTTTGGTAATAAACAAAGGGTTTTCACTCTCATCTTACAAATTTTAACATAGCATTGTCGGGTTCTTGCACTTGATTTGAAAATATCTTTTAATATTGTCTTAAAAGACTCTCTTATTGCATCAATCGCGGGGACCTCTAAACCAGCTTGCACAACTAAGTTAATGACATGTGCAACACAACGACTATGATAAAACATACCCCCATTGGTGGCTCGTATTTTAATTTTAGTTTATCCATGGCGGATGTGTTATTGCTAGCATTATCGAATGTAATTGACATAACTTTATCTTCAAGTTTTATTTGGTTAAGGACTTTGTCACATTTTAAACAAGGCTCCACACGTGTAAAGAGATGGAAACTCTTCGAATAAAATGACCCGCTTCATCATTTGCCAAGTATCGGGTTCAATCCAATGTGCGGTAACACACATGTAAGAATCGGGCACCCCATGAGGAGTGGAACATACATCCGTTGTTAGGTTGAGACAAGCATTTATGTTACCAAAACTATCAATTATTTCTTGTTTAGCCGCCAACCATAGTTTCATTGCATCACGTTTGAGAGTAGAGCGACTTACATGAGAGTATCTTGGTTACATAGTGTTCTGGAACACCCTCGTTGTTTCCTCGTGGTCAAAGTGGTTGAACGGTAACGCTCGTTGAATCACCAAACCCTTGAATTGTTCACGAGTTTACTCCAGGTTCGTACCTGAAAAAACTCAATTCGAGCCATAGACGTTTGCCCCGCTTCCGAATTATGGTTCTGCTGTGCCTTCTTTGCTTTACAATGCGGATGACTTGTATGATTCCTCGACGTCATATGTTGGAACCGACCGATAAGAAATGAAAGCAATGCTTGCATTGAGCTTTTTGCGAGTTGTCGGTCATTATGCAAAGGTTGAAGTCTTTCCAAATCTGGGGGTTTCGATTGGTTGCTATGATTTCACGAATTGTCGATGCACTTGTTGGACCAACACCGGTGGCAGTTGAGGCAGATGCGGATTCACTTGCCATTGAAGGAAATTTGGTTTTTGCTTTGGTAGTTTTTGTATTGTCTTAGGATTGTATTGTAAGTTGTGTGATTTGAACTACAACATAATACATGAATTTATAATCATTCAAAGTGGTAAATAACAAACATTATAGCTAAGAAAGTTAGAAAATAGGTACCCCCACGTGTTAAAAACTGAAGATTCAAAATTTGAAAATTTTGTATAGGCTCCAGGACCGAAGAGATCGGCGAGTGTATGTGGTATCATGGCGAAGGTGATCGGCGAAGCCACATAGGACTGGCGATTCCCAGTCGTCACCACACCATTCGCTCTGATCCCATTCAATCCATAATGTATTTAAGCTAATTACTATTTTAATGATTAGTTTCTTCTGGATATAAGTATTGCCGATCAAGTATTTAGGAACTTCAAGACCAATGTAGAGTGAATCTAGCAATCTAGCACAATGATATTTGGCATCGTAGACAAAACTATTTATAAATCTCGAGGACATACGAAGTTTAGACATAAGTTAAATATATTTAAAAAAGAATCTTAAAATATGAGAATTAAGCTGTGTTTAATATTTTGTAACTGTTACAGTATATTATATGTACGAGATTTAGACCATAAGTACAACTAATAATTACATTCCAATTAAATTTATGTGGTGTGTACTTATAAATCATGCTTTCATTTTAATATTTATAATCCTATGCGTAGATTTTTGGTATTACAATTAAAAAAATTTCCTTATCCGTATTCTAGTTTTTAACCCTTGCATGCCTAGATTATTATACGCGGATTAAACTCAGACAATGACTAAAACAAATAAAAGTATCTCAATTATATTTGAATTATATTTGCTATAATTTGAAAACTTGATCAATTTTGTTTAACAACTTATTGTTTGTATAGTTTAACATTTTAACATAATTCAATATATAAATTTTTGGGCAAATGGCACAAAAAGGTACCCAACTTAAATGTCATTTTCAATCAAGGTATCACACTTTTTTTCTTGCATAAAAAGGCGTCTAACTTTTTTTTTTTGACCAATTTGGGTATTTTTGTTAAATATTTAACCATCATCCGTTAAGTTTTACATTTAAAGTCCACCGGCCGATACCACCACCACCGATCATCATCACCACCACCAAGCCACCCTACCACCATCACTACTAAGCACCGCCTTCACCACTAAAGTCATCATCAAACACCAATAAAATGACTTATAATCGAACAAAAACGACTTTAATATGTAACTGATTAACAGATTATCACTTAAAATGAGAAAATTACAAAGAAAATGTAAAACCCCAAAACATGGTCGGATTAATTCCATCAATCGATGTTATAAAAATAAAAGGAAGAAAAATGTATACAGCTCACTGACATTGCTAATAATTACTGGATCATTGTCCTTGCAAAAAAAACACCTGCAAAGAGTACGCTACGGATGTAGACGTTGATTTTGTTAGAAAGTCTATTTGAGCCATTGATCAAAATTAAAGTAACTTATGTAGTCTAAGAAGATATATAGTCATTAAAGATATCTTTTGAAGATATCCTAACACATAAGGTTGAAATAATTTGATCATGCTATCTTATAAAATCACTATTCACTCGATATAATAAAATTAACACGTAATTGATTAACATATTATGACTTAGATTGAGAAAACTTTATTACCCATTTGTATTGGTTACAACTTGTTTCGTATATCACTTCACTGGTAATACTCCATTCAATTCCCAACAATATTCAATTTTCAATAGGAATTACAATGACTTTGAATAAACAAAATGATATAAGTTATTTTATTAGTGTTTGATAATGACTTTAGTAGTGGAGGCGGTGCTTAGTAGTGATGGTAGTGGGGAGGCTTTCGGTTTGGTGTGATGGTAGTGGCGGTGATTAGAAATGTAAAAACTTAACGGTCAATTGATCGTTAAATATTTAAAATACACAAAATTGGTCTATAAATTATGTTGGCCGCCTTTTTATGCAAGAAAAAAAGTATGATACATTGATTGGAAATAACCTTTAAGTTGGGTACCTTTTTGTGCCATTTGCCCTAAATTTTTATGCATGTTAGATTCAACTTATGCATTTACTTACAAAACATGTTGACATATGGGTGTTCATCGGTTCGGTTATAAGATTTGTTAGCGCAAATATTACGATAATTAATCTATACATTCTCTTTGTGTTTTTGTGATGACAAACATGTAACTTGTAACACATAACGTAAAGTGATAAGTTTCTCGTAATCTCAATTATCAATGAATTCAATACGTTAATCATCTCTCGGACGCTTAAGTCGTTCAGCAAAGACATAAGTTTGCACCCGACGTAATTTCTACTGGTATGAACAAACAAACTTTAAACTTGGTGGATGATCAAAGAAATAATTTTTGTCCTAAATTTTACATTCTTACAAATGTAACAAAATGTTTTTACAAAAATAAGTAGACAATTTATTTGTGTAATTAAAATAAATGTTTTATTCAAATATATTTGAAATCAGATTTTTTCCTCTAAAATTAGAAAAACCTTCCATAGAAAAATTTCTTCACAATATGGGCAAAATCTGAGCGTCCTATAAAGGGCGGCCCACTGATAGGGGACAGACCCCTTATTGGTATCAGGGGAACCTTCCTTGGAGTTAAGGGGGCCGACACGAATAATTTGTCCAGACTTGGCCTATAAATAGTGGAATTGTTTAGGTCTTGTTTTATTTTTTTGAATCATACATTATCAACCATGGAAGCTTGAGAATAGGAGATGAGGGAAAGTATTCAAATTTTAAATGTTATAAATGGAGGGAAAAGGGAAAATGTTTATTACAAAAGCATCACCCTCTAATGATGATTAGAGGGGTATTTATAGGAGAAGGAAGGAGCCTTCCCTTCCTTTATTTTTCATCCTAGCCCTATCTTTGGTAAATTATGCTTTTTCTTTCTTTTAGCATAATATAGCTTTATTACAGATACTTTATTCTAACCAAATAAAGGAATATTAACTATATATAACTTAACCACATAATCGGACACTTTTTATGAGACCTAACAATCTTTTTTTCTTCTTCCCCTAAGGTGATTATTCTGGCGTTCTCTTCTGGTTCCAAGTGGTCTCATTCCTATACATCCCATCTTCTCATTGATTACGATATATCAATCTTACTTCGATTCTTTTTAAACAATTTCCAGATAATCAACTTCAATCATTGGTGAGTTCTCTTTGTACTCATAGTCATACTTCACATCATTATTGTAAACCTCTTTAATCTTCTAATAACTCTGTTCAGCGTTGCATAACAAAACTTATGAATATCTGAATGTCTCATCACTCTCTTCTCTTTCTTGTTATTCTTGTATATGAATCCAGTACGGGCTCATAGATGATGGGAGAACATTTTATGCTTTCAACTCCTGGGAATGATGTGTGGGGCTGTTGAGATTAATTTCTGTTGATATCTTTCAAATTCCAAGTTGAAAATCATGCACTCTTTCCCATATCACTGAACTTCTAATGAATACTGATAAAGACCATAGCAACCCTGTTTCTGCATAGTCAGGTACCTTGCCATTCATAATCAGCAAATACATGTCCTCAATATCATTCTTATTGAGATTCTTGTAATCAGGCTCGGTAATCGACACAATGCACTCATTAGCTCTTCTTGCAACTATCTCTATGATAAACTTGTGTTCATGACCCAATTCCCAGTACGTCTTGATAACTTGAATGATCATTGAGTTCGAATAAATCACTTCCTTTGGTTTTCCAAGATCTTTCTGTTTCCTTATGTAGAAGATCTTTGCATGAGGATTCTTCCAATGTTCAACACCATATCGAGCATAAGGATTAAATTTCTTAACACACTTATTCACCCATCTGGAAGTTTGTTCTTCAATATCATTATCATTAAAGATAATTACAGGAAACTTGTGAAGTGACAATACTATCTTCTCAGGCCCTAAACTTCCTTTCTTTAGATACAAAAGGTCTTGATTTATAAGAGATAGTGTTGGAGCTTCAGGATCTCTTTGACAACTTTGAACTAGAGGTGTGGTCTTTTGTGGATGCGGAGAAACAGGAATTTCCTTTCTACTTTCCCAAACAATGTCACTTTTCAAGAAATTCTTCATCTGATTAATGTGATATTGATGCTCATCTCCTGAAGTACATCTTTGTCTCAACATCTCATTAGCCATTTTCTTTAATTTTGCTTCATCAATTGTCAGTGAAACTTCTTCCATAATATCTTGTAACATTTGCTTCGTTGGTATTTCATCATCATCTGAAGCATAAGACTCAGTCCAAAAATCATAATCGTCTTCTTGCTCTTGATTTCTTGAAGTTGATATGGATTCGTTCCTCTTATTGACTTGTCCAGACGATGACTCTCCAAATATACGCTTCTGTACTCAGATGTCTTTTGCTGCTTTGCACTATTCTCCCCCTCAGGATGAGCATCATCATGAGGATCGTCCTAATCTCTTGGGCGAGTGGCAGAAGGTTTACACGTGGTTTGTGGTACCTGAAGATTCTCAAACTTCATCTGAAGTGCAAGCCATATTGCTAAGTCTTGTTGTTGCAATTGAGGATTTTCTTTTCATTAGAGAGAATATAGTTGATATTGGTTGTTTTGGAACAGGAGAGTTGTTTGTGTTTGAGCGGTTTGAACATGAAGGATTGTGGACCAGACATATAACTTCTTACTGACGCATCAACTTGAGAGGAATGTGATTATCAATTGCTTTCTGAATTTGGAGGAGATTTCAGCTTGTATATTCCCTCGCTCTTGTAAAATAGCTTTAGTAATCATCCGTTCCATCTCTTCTTTAGTCTTTTGTCTTTCCATAATCAGCCCTTCTGCAACATACACTGGAACTTGATCTCTGACCTGCTCAGGAACTTACTTTTTCACCTGCTCCTTAATATGCGTATCAACCATAGTGGGTAATGATTTAACCATTACTTCTTGGAGATGATCAACAAGTGTATCGAATGGCTGCCTTGGCAACCAATTTTCTTTGAGATGTTCAAAACAAAATATGATTATGCCCTCATCTGTAACTCCTGAAAGAAATTCTTATATCGTTTAAAACGAGCAGGTTTGGCTTTGAATAATGATAGAAGTCGGTTTGATCATAGCAATTTTTTTTTTCTTTGGGGTGTGTTGTGATCTAGATGATGATGTTGTTTGAGTTTGAGTTACCGTCAATTCCTTAGTTTTATCAGTATCCGATGTACGAGATTGTATGAGTCCTAGGAGTCTACATGGTGTGAGGGAAATGGTGTTGTACTCCTAGACTCCTCTACGATCTTCCCTTTCTCCCTTCGCTTTAATTCATACACTTCATCAGTTATTTCATCCTCTTCTTCATTAACATTGACAAGTATGACAACATTAGTAATTTCCACACTCTTCTCATTAGTGCTTCTCTCCTTGGACCTTTCCTTATCACTCCTAGGCTCTAACCTAGTGTCGGGAATATTTGATTCATCATTCCTAGAGGTAAACTATCATCAATAAACTTTCTAAAACTTCACCATCTTTACAATCTGCTTTAGACGCTAAGTGCTTGTTGACCAGTTATAAAATTTCTCTAGGCTTCTTAGCTCTTCTCGTCTTTTTTGCTCAACAGAACTGACTTGTAATGTATCTTGTTTGATCATTTCATCTGCTTTATCAATAGTTGGCACTGGAGCTGGTGGGAGTTAGGACGTGTAGATCTCCTTTCAGGAAGACGAAAATGATACAGTAGATAGTTTGGAGCACTGACTCTGCTGCATCCTTTTTAGGGGTAGGTGGCATTTCAGGGGGCTAAGTGCCTATGCGTTCTTGGGTAGACTCAGTTCGGTTTGTGACTGATTTAGAGAAAACTCTAACCCTAAACACCTCTGCATTACTCCTGTAATGCTCCGTGTGCTTCATCTTTAGTGATCATCCAATCTGGAATTTGCATTCCAACTTTATCCTTTTGTTTCCTGAATTAAGATATTTTTCATTATGTCATTATCTTAGCAGATTGTGATACATGTCTCTCGGCCACATCTTGAGATTTTCGGACAAAGTTAGTCATGTATTGATCTAACGATGATCTTTGTAAATCTTGGATACGGAATCGAAGATGTTGGATGATGAAGAGAATAGTAAAGTCCTTCCCATAGAAGCTTCGCATAATCCACGTGAATGTTATTAATAAAGCAATACATCATTTGTGTTGGGAATTATGCATTCCTGACTTAGTACTGTTAGTTATATTAGTTAGTACCGATAGTTGTAATTAGTACTGACAGTACAAAATAGTTAGTACTGATCAGTTAGTTAGTACTGATAGTATAAAATAGTTAGTACCGTTTAAGAGATATGCATGAGATATTATAGGAAAAGATATGCATTATCTTTTACGCGTTTTGTAAGTCTGTTAGGGTTTATCCTTGGTCTATAAAAGGAACCCTACGGCATTAGAGAAGGGAGATCTCATATACAATCTCATATCTCATAGTTAGTAATCTGTAATCGTTTTAGCAGATTAATACAAAAGTTTAGTTATCAATATTCATTGTTCTTCTTAGCATTATAAGTTAGTTTCCGCATAATTTATAGTGTTTATAGTCATTGTTTCTCCTGTAGTTTGTGTGGATCTATCCATATTGGCTACAACCCTTAACAAGGTAGAAAGATCTATATTCAAAGGGATCTACAAGTGGTATCAGAGCCTGTAGAGAAACTCTGAGTAAGAAGAACAAAAACTAGTTATAAACCTCTATCTTACAAAGCTATTCAATGGCTGGATCAGAAGATGATTCTTCCACCACCACCACCTTCACCACAATCCAAACACCACACAAAAAAAACCCCTTACACCTGTTTCAACCTTCAAACTTCTGTTCTCAAAGAAAGGAGAATTGACATAGGGCATGAAAATGGAACATTATTTGCCCACACAGACTATCCTATCTGGGAAGTTATTCATGAGGAAATCGGTTTCGTGAGTGTCTTAATGATACAAATGGTTTATATAAAGGTTTGCCTCCCATGACGTACAGAAGACATTATAGCCAAGAAAGAGAAAAGAGAAGCAACGGACCCACTTTTGCTTATGGCTTTACCAGAAGAAGATCATCTTGCTAAAATTTTATAAAATGACTTCAAGCTAAAGAAATGTGGGAAGCTTATCAATTTGATTTGGTGAAATGATGAATCAAAGAAGATGCAAAGTATATTCGAAAGCAACAGTTGAAGGCTTCTCTATATCAAACTCAGAAAGGGCACATAAAGGCATATGACAGGTTTCAGTGTTTCCGAGTAATACTAGAGATTCATGGTGCAGGCGTTCACTGAAGATGCAAATCAGGAAATTCCTTTGGTCTCTACTTTCTGCCTGGTCTTAAGTTTCCTTAAGTCATGAGGGACCAAGCCTAGGAGTAGGCAGTCTCAGTTTTGAATGAATCTGTATAATATCCTTAGGTCTTTGAGTCTGATGTTAACGGCTCATATGCATCATCCTTATAGCATGCAAAAAATGTGGATTTATTTTAGAGAACACATTGCTTGACTAATGATGTTTAGTACCGCTTATGGTGTTTCTAATTCTTCTGGTCATAACTCACAATATGAACATCCTTCATCATACTCCTTACTTGCAAATCAATCCAGTTGCCCACAATTGGATCATGAAGATCTAGAACAGCTTGATGAGTTTGATTTAGAAGAAATGGACTTGAAATGGCAGGTGGCCATGATTTCCATGAGAATGAAAAAGTTTACAAAAAAGGACAGGTAGATAGCTACGATTTGATGCCAAGGAACCGGTTGGTTTTGACAACAAAATTCGAGTGCTATAATTGTTACTAGACAGTGGCATTTTGCCTTAGAGAGTGTAGATCCAAGGGGAGGAATCAAGATAGTAGGATGAGAGATGCTGGAACACTGGAGTAAGGAATAAAGAAATGGAGAGATCTTGGTGAAACAGGAGACCCTAAAGCTTTGGTGACTCTTGATGGAGAAAGGGGTGTTGATTGGACCAGTCATCAAAAGATGAATCAAGAGACTATGCTTTTGATGGCATGCTAGCAGTTCCATGCGACAGACACAGTGCTCACTACAGAGGGTAACTTCTTGTTCAAAGAATGTAAAGAGTCTTTGCTACTTAAAAAAAATTGTCATGATTGAACAGAGTGGAACAACTTGGATGTGCCTAATATATAATACAGGCATATACTCAAGCTTTAAAGTATGTTGAAGCTCAATTTAGTTGCTTCACAAGTACAACTTTGGTATGAAGAAAAGATTAGGTTTATGAAAATTGACTTAGAAGATAAAACTGATGTACTTACATACCATAAGAAACTATTGGCAGAAGCTGAAAAAGAAAAAGAAGAATTAACAGCTAAAGTAGAAAAATGGCACAACTTTTTTAAAAATCTTAATATTCTGCTAAATAGTCAGATGAGTGTTAGGGATAAGGCTGACTTGGGTATGGTGATCAAATGAATAAAGGTGTTTTAAGTTATGAAAATGAAGTTTCCCAAAGTGTGTTTGTCAGTAGGACAAGTGATAATGTAGAAGTATAGTATGTGATTGAAGTATGCAGATGGGATGCATGCATAGTTCCCCTTCCTATGACAGGGATCTACAATCCTTCTGGAACTGATAAGAAATGTGACTCACAATTTACATATTGTCCAAATGCAATCTAAACTTAGTGAATCTGATGTTAGGAGCAGTGAACTTTTATTCTTGTGAATATCAATTGTAGTGAAGGAAACACATGAAATCTATGCCTGAACAGTTGTCATGAACCCAAAGTAGTAAGTCAACCAAAAGTTTTGTATGATGCTCCTTTATTAAGAAGTTATGAATCTGATGTGAAGATGAACATGTGTCTCTTCCAACAAAGAAATGAAACACACTAGTTTTGCTTTTTATTAAATACTGTTTGAGCATGTAAAAATCTCTCAGGAATGTTAAAGAACAAAACATTAGGTAGTCGAGTCCTAAACTGGTCAAAAAGGATTGTAGTGGTTAATGGCTGAGAAAACTGGGTTCTGGATATTGTTTTACCAAAAGGAATGTTTGGTATGTGGAAGTTTTAGCCATCTTATCTAGAGATTGTGATTTCCATGAGAAAGGATATTAATTGATAGTTCTATATGAGCCCCCCCCCCCCAACAATGGACAAAATAATTTTTAAACTTTTCAATTATTTATAATGTAGAATATCTTACATAATGATATCAATTATATATAAGAAATTTTGGCTAACAAGCTGAATTAAACAATAGGATGAGTAAGGGGTCTGGTCAAAGGGAGATTAGGCCAGCATGGAACAATGTGCAAAGAGTGAATCATCAAAACCAATTTGTTCCAAAAGCAGTACTAACTAGAACTGGCAAGATTCAAGTTCATACTACTAGAACTAGCGGTACTAACATAGTTAATACTGCTAGAACTAGCGGGTTACTAACAGAATTAATACTGCTAGCATTAATTTTAACAGACAGGCAGTTTCAACTAATGCTGCTAGGAATGTTAATATGTTAAGCCTATTTATGTGAATAATGGTAGACCAAAAGCTGGTTTTCAATTAAAACTCTTTTACCTTTAGAAAAGCCATTTAAATAGAAAACATCACTTAGAACCATTATTTTCATATCAAAAAAAGTTAATAAGGCTGAGGGTAAATCCAGGTAGCTCATTAGTGCTATTGGGGTTAAAAGGGAAACTGTTGTTAGGCCTAACAGGTTGTAATTGGAGACACAAAAGGAAATTATGGAACCAAAGTCTCCAAATTACAATGGTGGATCAAGTTCTAGGATTGATGTTCCTTTCAAAGATTACCATAGACTAGACCCAAGACCAAAAAAGGCTTGGGTCCCTAAGAGGAAGCTAATCTCTCTTATCTAATGTGTAGGATCATCCACAAAGAGCTTTATAGAACAAAGGAATTATTGATAGTGGATGTTCCAGGTACATGACTGGAAACAAGGCCTCCTACCTTGCTGAAATCAAGACTTTAATGATGGCCCTGTTGCTTTTGGAGGATAGTAAAGGTTACGAACTGGTAAAGGTTAAAATAACAGGAAAGTTAGATTTTGAGGATGTGTGCTTTGTGAAAGAACTACAGCATTTCAATCTCTTTTCTGTGTCACAGATGTGTGACAAGAAGAACAAGGTTCTCTTCACAGACACTGAATGTCTTGTGTTGTCTCCTGAATTTAGATTACCTGATGAAAATCAAGTATTACTTAGAATCCCTAGACAAAACAATATGTATAGTTTCAATTTAGAGAACATTGTTCCTTCTGGAGGTTTAAACATATTAATGAATTTAACAAATAGGAAAATTATTAATATTACATAAAAAAAACACAAAAACAAACAATATACTTCACTATTCATTTAATACCAACAATAAAAAAAACCTTCATACTTTATAATAATTACTCCCTTCCCTATCCCCTTAACACTCCACCACCTATCTAAAATAATACTCATACCCCAAGTCACATATCCTCAACACACTATTCCCCCCCCCCCCACCCCACAAACCCACTACCCCCCCCTATCACCCCCCCCACCCCACCCCCCTTCCCACACTCCACTTCCCCCTCTTAACCCCCACCATACCCAATCAAAACCCTCCTTTACCCAGCTCTCCCCCCTCCCGCTCATAACCCAACACACCACCTCCACCCCTTCAACCTCCCACCCACACCTCACTATCCCCACCAACCACCCTCCCCAAACCACCCCCACCTCACCCCCCCCCCACAACTCCCCAACCACCCCTAAACCCAACTCCATATCACCAATTAACTAACTCCCCCTCAAAAACCAAATCCACACAATATATTTACACACTTTAATATATTTTAACTTCATCATATAAAACCCACAACAAAAAATGCTTATCTTTTATACTAAATCCCACCACTCCCTTCCCACACCCCCCCCACCCTCCCCCCCTCCGCACTCTAGATAGAGAAACTATGCTAATAAGATATATTTTAGACTAACAATAATTTTCTTTGAGTCACTTAATTATTTAGTTATTACTTACAAGTGTCACGAGACCGTCTCCCCACAAATTCCAAAATCCTAAACAACATTTCCCACCCAAAACCTAAACACATCCCCAAAATTTATCCCTTTATTACACAATCCACACCAATACATCATTTCCATAACATCATTTCCCACCTCCCAGCCTTAAACACTACGGTGATTCTTTACAACGCAAGTCTTTTAGGGTATATTATTTAGAAAACCAAAAGATTGAAGAAAACCTCACATCACAAAATATAAAATAAACCAAAATTTTTCATTTTCCTTTTCCCAACTCTCTAACATCAAATCAACAAACCATACCATCCAAACCATATTAACTCTACCTCCCCACCAACCATTAGGTCCCCCATAAAAGCTATCAGTGTATGTATCAGCATAAACTCTGATGCATCAATTGAAGAGAAGTAGAATCTTCTCAGGTACTACTTATCACCAACCACCTTTTTAGAGATTTCCCCCGACCATATCATCAACTCACATAATAACATGTGAAGAACCTAACAAAAATCTAATTTAAGACGGACTCGACCTGACCATTTCCCCCCCCCCCCCCCTCAGAAACTGCTGTCTCCCCTTACCAAATATTCATCTACTACCTCTGCTTAAAGACCTAAGAACAGGATGCTAAAGAAGATATCCGCCACCTCTCACTTTATTTCCAACCGTGTCTAAGGCTTTGCTTCTTCAAGCAGATGTGCGTGTCCCCCCCCCCCAGCCACCCACCCCCCCACCCACGTCCTCCCACCCCCTCCTGCCCTCCGCCCACCCCCCGACATTCCCCCCGCCCCTCCTTGCCCTTGCGGTACCATATGCCCCCGTCCCGACTATCCTTTCATTGATACGGACTAGATGATTCTGATAATACCTGCTCTGAAGATATGTATTGACCATCCTATGATGGTATTTTACCAATGATCTTATTGATGATGAGGGTTGCAGTGGCTGACTTCTAAATTTAGAACTATTTGAATGTTAGTCCTATTCACACATCAAGGATTTAACTCTATTCATCCTTCGACTCTAATTCTTGGAGATCCAAATCATCACGTTCAAATAAGGAGAGCAAAGTGACCAAAAGTTCTGGAGCCCATGCTTTTGTAAGTTATATTCAAAAGCAAAGGAGAAATAATCATAAGGACTTCCAGCATTGTTTATTTGCTTGTTTCTTGTCTCAAAATGAACCCAAGAAGATCTCTGAAGCACTTGAAGATGAAAGTTGGGTTGATGCTATGCAGGAAGAACTGCTGCAATTCAAGATTCAGAAAGTTTGGATTCTTGTAGATTTGCCTTATGGGAAGAAGGCAATTGGAACAAAATGGGTTTACAGAAATAAGAAGGATGAAAGAGGTGTTGTGGTTAGAAATAAGGCAAGGTTAGTTGCTCAGGGACATAGGCAAGAGGAAGGGATAGATTATGATGAGGTTTTTGCTCCTGTGGCCAGGATTGAAGCCATTAGGATCTTTTTAGCCTTTGCTTCTTACATGGGATTCATAGTCTATCAGATGGATGTGAAAAGTGCCTTCCTGTATGGCAAAATTGATGAGGAGGTCTATGTGTCTCAACCTCCAGGTTTTATAGATCCTAAGTATCCTAAGAAGGTCTACAAAGTAGTGAAAGCTCTCTATGGTTTACACCAAGCTCCCAGAGCCTGGTATGCTACTTTATCTACTTTCTTGCTGAAGAGTGGATACAGAAGAGGAACTATTGACAAGACTCTTTTCATTAAGAAGGACAAAAATGATATCATGTTAGTACAAGTTTATGTAGATGATATTATTTTTGGTTCTACAAAAAGATCTTGGTGTGATGAATTTGAGACCTTGATGAAGAGTAGATTTCAGATGAGTTCTATGGGAGAGCTCACCTTCTTTCTTGGATTACAAGTCAAACAGAAAGCAGATGGTATCTTTATAAGTCAGGATAAGTATGTTGCCTGAAGAAGTTTGATTTTGTCAGTGTAAAGACTGCTAGTACACCAATTGAGACCCAGAAACCTTTGGTCAAGGATGAGGAAGCTAGTGATGTGGATATACACCTTTATAGATCCATGATTGGCTCCTTAATGTATTTGACTGCTTCTAGGCCTGACATTATGTTTGCGGTCTGTACTTGTTCTAGGTTTTAGGTCACTCTAAAGACCTCCCATCTAAGTGCTGTTAAGAGAATCTTTAGGTATCTAAAGGGAAAACCTAAACTGGGCCTTTGGTATCCTAGAGTGTCCACATTTGACCTGGAAGCCTACTCAGACAGTAATTATGCTAGAGCAAATCTTGATAAGAAATCCACAACATAAGGTTGTCAATTTCTTGGCAGTAGACTTATTTCTTGGCAATGCAAAAAATAGACAATTATGGCTATTTCTACTACAGAGGCAGAATATGTTGCTACTAC
>BQNB010074411.1:11418-31800 GCA_026074375.1 Tanacetum coccineum | reverse complement strand
TTTTGATTCGTTTTCTATGATTATGACTGTTGTACCTTGAAGTAATACCTCAGATTAGCTTCCGCTGCTATATGTAAAAACAGGGGTCTGCTATATGTAAAAATGGGGGTGTTACATATTGAGCTCCTCCAGTACGGTGTATTGGACTTCTTGGGTACGGCGTATTGAGCTCCTCTAGTACAATGTATTGGGGTTCTTGGATACGGAGTATTGGCTGAAATTGTGCTTTTCTTGATATTTGACCAAAGTATAATATACGGCGTATGTACTGACGTGGATACGACATATTCTTCAATGTCAGGCAATGGTCTTGAGTTTTTCAAAGTCTTTAGATATGGCGTATGCTTCTAGAATGATACGGCGTATTGATGTTAGAATTAGTGACTTTCTCAAACTCTTCGTTTATGCTTCAAAATACATCTTTTTCTCCATCTTTTGCCAAATACTCGATAATTACTGCAAATAACAAATATAAATAATTAAGTACCAATTCGTGCAATAATTATATCAAATGGGTTAAGAAATATGGGATAAATGATGCTATAAAAGTGACGTTTTTGATGTCATCACCATGACACCTATACTATTACTCTAGTTTAATCCGTATGGTTGTAGACTTCGATTGTCCCATTTTAGTGAGTTTTAGCAGATTTAATTGGTAAAATCATGGTTGATTTTAGTGATTTGTAGTTAGGGTTTTGATTTTTGTGAGAGAGAAAGTGTGTGTTTTTTTGTGGGTATTGTTTGATTTGAGGGAAAATGAGGTTTCAGCAATTTTACAAATGGGGGTGGTTAGGGTGAGTTTTTTTTTGGAACGACGATTTTATTAGAAACAAAAACTAGCAAGGAGCTAGATTACAAAACAATAATATAGGGGTTTTTGAGCCATTCGTTCCATCCGAACGAGGCTTTAGATCTATACTTACACCAATAAAAAGAAATGCAATGACATTTTCAATAAGCATCGACTTAGATGGTATTTCTCTCGTCAAATAGGAGCTTGTTTTCGATAGATCCAAACGTACCACCAAATGGGTATACCAAATCCTATCGAACATCTTTTTGAGTTTGGAATCCATACGATTGAAACAAGCCAAGACTTCCATTCTGCATATGAGTTCAAGTTTGGCTGTGATCCAAATTCCACCAGCTCAAAACCTTTTTAGCAATGTCGCCGAACCAATCCACACTAACGAAAAAATGGTCCGTCGATTTCAATAGCATTATCAAAATTGGGAACACGACATATCCTGAATGTCATTCCTCTTCGAGAAATGTTGAACAGGGTTAGGTAAAGATCTGTCATTGATTTTCCAGGCATGAACGAAATTGAATTTTTATCGGGACACACTTTACCATCTAGTTTCTTATCCAATATTCGGAAGATTTCTCATCGATACGTCTTCGAGCAGAGGCCACGAAATTTTACCCGTACTCTCCAGATTCTATTCCATCTGTCAGCCGAAGGCTCGTTAGTGACAGAAACGAACCAATTCTACCAAGCATGTCGAATTGATTTTGACTCGTTCCCCTCTAGAATTCGACGGAAGGCAGCTGACCATACTGTGTCGCCTATCTTGGAAACTAACAGAGTAACATCCTTTGAGGATTCAAGCGGTTATAATCTGGGAAATATTGTCCTTTAATAATGCCCCTAATATGCCAATGATCCAACCAGAATTTGGTGGTTGGACTCGCCGGTGCCGATCTTATGAGTCAGATAATCAAAAAAGTACATACACTTTTCTTTGGTGAGATCGACACGTCACTCAAATAGAAAGCCAACATGATTGGCTAGTAGGAAGTTCCTTCCGAATGATTTTACCACCACAACGTGGAATAGCCACAATAACTATTAGTCAAAGAAGAGTCTTTTGCTGAGAGAAACTTCCAAACCCACTTAATTCATCAAGCCTTATTTAAGCAAATAAGCTAGACACACCTAGCACCGCCTCGTTTTTTGTCTGTCAAAACATTTTCCATTTAACCCTATGAAGCCTTTTTACTTACCGGATCATGGCCTTTAGAGAAATGACTTCTATTAGACTCCAAGATATGAAGCACCTTTGATAGGAACTTTGAAAATAGACATGTGAATATAAGACTGGAATTAGATCTCAAACCGATTAAAACAAAGTTTAACGACCACCATAGTAAAGTTTGGATTTCCATTTGGAATGCCGAGACTTCACTTTTTCAACTATCTCTTGCCATGCTTGAACCACGTGTCATAGAACCGCCCACTTAGTCCCAGATAGTAGAAATGTCACTTGTGATCGTGTACATACCTAACTTTGCTGCCGCATCGTCTGACCGGAGCCCTTTCCACAATTAATCCCTTTTATCTTTCTTTTTGTCAAGTTAACTTAAGGCCGAAGCATGAAAAAAGCATTTCTAAAATGTGATTCAAAGTGGAGATATTACCGTCAACTCCAAGCCCCTTAGTAAAATAGCATCATCCCCCTGCATAGAACATATGCGAAAAGACTTAAAGATTGATCTAACACAATCTTTTAAACATCCCCGCGTTTACGATAATTTGAAAAGATTAAATGAAAGGCTTCCATCCACGGAGGATAAAGAGGAAGGGGATAAAGGAATCGCCTTGTTTCAAACCTTTATAGAATTGGCACTCATTCGTAGGACATCCATTGACAAAATTGACACCTTAGATGAAGTTAGGAAACTTTGAATCCCAGGTTACGCCATTTACACCTGAAACCGTCTTCGCACGCGCGCTCTCGCTTAATCAACTAAAAATCCCATTAATCGTTGTAATCGAAGGCTCTTTCAAATCGACCTTAAAAAATTAGAGTTTTCTTCTTCTTTTTGGTACTCCACTGGAGAATTCTCATTAGAAATAAATGGACCGTATAACATTTGTCTTTCGGCTGGATAAACGCAGATTGCACTTCATTAACAAAGTCCCCCAAAACTTAACTAGCCCTTGTTGTTAGACAAAATCTTGGCAATGATCTTGTAGATACTTCCAATGAGGCTAATAGGTCTAAAGTCCTTGACCAAGTTAGCGTCCGGGACTTTTGGGATCAAAGCTATAAATGATGAGTTACAACCAGGAGGAATTTCTCCATGAATGAAGAAATGATTTACAGCCATATAAACATCGTGCTCAATAACAGGCCAAAAATGCCGATAAAAGCCAAAAGAAAACCCGTCAGGGCCCGGGGATTTGTCTGTGCCACAGCCCCAAACAGCCGTTTTAATCTCCTGTTTAGAAACTTCTCGCTCGAGGTCCTGACTTTGATCTTCAGAAATAGTTTTCGGAAATCTCATATCAATATTAGCACGCCTCTCCGAAGGTTTAGCGAATCTATCCTGAAAATGAGAAAGAAATTCTTGTTTGACATCATTAGGCTGCTCCTTCCAAACGCCATCAATCGTAATACCCCTGATGTTCATTTGATTACGTTTTTTATTCAAAATTCCGTGGAAAAAATTTGAGTTTTCATCGCCTTCGATTGACCATTTGATCTTGGCCTTTTGAGCCAAATCCATGGAATGAATATGATCAATGTTACGAAGAGCAGCCAACACCTCCATTCTTTTTTCCGCTTCTACCTCAGTACCTGTACCTTTGTCAATAACCGCATCTAACTGGTTCAACTCCTTCTTAAGATTTGCAATAGTAGAAACTGTTTCACTTTTGTTATCTTTAATCCAAATCTTGATGTGAGCTTTAAGGAATTTCAATTTACCCGCCAAGTTACGCATTCCATTAGAGTCAACAGAAGGGGCAGAATTCCAAGTTGAAGTGACGAAATCATTAAAGCCCTCGAGATGAATCCAATGGTGAAAGAATCGGAAGGGAACCGGACCATAATCATGGGCCGACTCTCGAAGAAGAATCGGTCTGTGATCGGATAAGAATCTGTCCAAAGTGATGCCGCTAATGTGAGGGAAAATATTTAGCAAATTGTTAGATACAAAAAATCTATCCAACTTGCTCATTTTGGTCGCAGACTTATGACACCAAGTGAAAGCACTACCTCCAAGATGAACTTCTTCAAGACCCGTGGAATTAATAAAAGAATTAAAAATATTCGCCCCAAGAACATTAAAATTAGTACCAAACCTGTCTGATTTGACGCGAACCTCATTGAAGTCCCCCATAATCACAACCTCTCCTTGCCACTGATTAATAACATGCGCCAAGTAGTCCCAAAGCATACGTTTATCACGCGGATCATGAGGAGCATAGACCGCAATAATCATGAGGTCAATACCGTTCAATAACCAAACACCCCTAATAATGATAAAAAAATCCGAAATAGTGAAGCTTTTTTTACAAAAAATGTTGGGATTCCAAACACACAAGATTCCACCTGAATTGCCTACCGAATTACTATGAAGATGCTCAAAAGTCGAATTACCCCAACACCGACGAACACTGAAAAGATCAATCTCCTCCATCTTTGTTTCTTGAATCGCTAGAAAATTCACCTTATTCTTCACACATAACTCCTTTGCCCAATCTTTTTTGGCCTTTTGAGCGAGGCCTTGTATATTAAGGGACAAAAAATTCATCGATCTACAATCGACGCTCCTTGAGATTCAATGATATCGGACAGATTGTTAATCACCCCATCCATGTTATAGCCCATTGTTTGGCCAACTTTCACCACTTCCTCCATAAGACACATAAATGAGCCCCCTGAACTCGGTGCCACTGATTTCTTAAAACGACCGAAACTTGCGGATTCATCTACATTTTCTTTGAGGTTGGAATTGTTAGAATCTCCATCGTCTTCGTTGAGCTTCTCCTCTTCAAAGTCATTAACAGACTTCTTATCCCCTGTATCATCATTGTCGTTATTAGGTGTAAAACCCGGTGGGAATTTGGGACTAGAATTTGTACCACTCTCCTTATGTTTTTGATCCTTTGTCTTTTTGTTAAGCAAAGGGTATAGCCCAAAAGGATCCACAGATGAGTCCTTTTTTGAACCACCTTCATTTTCAAAAACCGTATCTGGAACTTCGAACGAGTTGCTACAATCATTCTCAGATTCAAGGTTCTTCATTCCTTCTTCTAATGAATCGTCATCAGATAATTCCTCCTCATCCGAGTCCTCCACCAGGTCAGGGGTCCAACCAGGGACCTCCTTAGCACGAATCCAATACACTTTTCCACGGAAAATGATCTTGAAGTTTTCATAAATATTTGAGATGGACTTAGTGAACAAACATAATCGTTTCGAGTGGAAACAATTCCCATCAGAGTCATTAGTGTCGATTAAGTTCCCCCACCTGGTGACAATTCTTTTGAAAGTGTTCAAAGTCCATAGTTTCAATGGAACACCTTCAATTTCTACCCACACAATGCGACCATCAGGATTGATATCGAAAGAAGCTTGGCGAATTTCCGAGAACCAAGAGCTAACTCCCACATTATCGCGGAATGCCTCTTTCGATTTCACAGAGGAAAATTCTAAGAGAACCCACAATTCCCCTAAGTAACTTACATTCAAGTCCACGAAACCTTCGTTCATAAGAGCGTTCTTGAGATTGGTAAGGGACGCAAATTCTTTAATCCTACCCATTAAGGATGAAGATAAGTCTTTGGAGAGCGCACAATCTTCGTCAAGAACAATGGCAGGGGAGTCATGATCAACCGACTTATGATTTTTTACCGCATTAACATATGAATTAGAACTCCCAGAATCCCCACTATTAGGACGAGACGAATTAGCAACCTTCTTATGATCTGCCCCTTGACCCTTGTTCAAAGTAGCTCTTTGAAATCTTGCCTTATTAGCGTGAAGCTTGAATTGACCCACCCAAATTGTGCATAAATTGTTCACCAAGCGATCAACATTAAACACGTTGATAAAACGAACAAAACCAAAACGTTTACCTTCTTTCGTCCTTTTCCGAGGGATAAACGAATCAACAACATGTCCGTATTGTTTACATGATTGAAATAGCTCTTTTGCAGAAAAATTTTCCGGAAAATTTGTAACATAAATGGAGATAGAAATACGATTAACGTCGTCCTCTTTGGATCTACGACTCCCCATTAGAATCTTTGGATTGAAGGGAGATCAAGATAAAAAAGGATTGAAAAGAAAAACAGATCAGGGTTTTAATGACAGCGAGATTAAACGGAAACGGAAACGGAGTCTAATTGATTTAAAGAGGAGAATAACAAATCTAAATTACAAAAACCCAAGATGAGAAACCCGCCTAACACGCTCGATATGAGATTAATCAATCAATGATTAATCCTAATTTCAAGGGTTATAACAGGATTCAAACAAAAGGGAAAAAAATTTAGATTGTTAATTTGTGGAGTTTGAAAGTCATCTTTGTTAGAAGATGTTCATCAATTAGGGTTTTTCATTAATTTGTGAGTTATTGTGAAAGGAAAGTTACACTTTTGGCCTTTCCGTTTTTTTAATGTTTGATTTGATCCTTTGAATCAAATGTTTTGGATGGGATGAGTCCCTCAGATTGTAAAAAAAATAGGTGGGTCTAATATAACTTGACTCTTATAATAAAATGGATATATTTGGCAAATATAATGTTTTATTAAGTATATATGACATTATGATATTTATTTTAAGTATCAAAATGTCATATATACTTAATATAAACATTATATTTGTCAAATATATCCATTTCATTATAAGAGAGCTAGGTAAGGGGATAACGAATAACACGTTATTCATCTGTTATCTCAGCGCCATCTCATCATCTTCACAATTACAAACCAATAACTAAAACACTATCCATAACAAAAACCCCACAAAAAACCCAATGGCATAAGCCATACCCCTGGCTAAATGATGAATGGCGAGAGCAATGGCTTGAGAGCCGGTGTGGTATAAATCTTATTCGCGTGCCATTGGTACCAAAAAATCCCAATAGCTAGCCATTTGGTCCTTTTATCTAGCTCTTTATGAGTTTAGTTATTTTGGACCTATTTATATGACATTATAATATAGAGTTTGAATAAATATGACATTATAATTTTATGGTGTCAACATTACTGTCGCAAACATCATACAACTTATCTACCGCAAGGGCTAAGGGCCCGTTTGGTTGGATACGAGTTTAGGATTTATATTAAAATTAGGATTTGGATTTAGTTTTAATGTGAGTTTTGAATTAAACGAAGAGAAAAAAAAATATAATAATATATGTGTTGTGTGGTTGATATAAAAACTAGGCCCACTTAAAATTAAATTATATCAAAAAGTGGGCAACTCTATAAGGCTGCCCACTATGGTCGGTCGGCCGACTCGGTCGACCGTCGGTCGCCACCATAGTGGGTCGATCGGTCGTCGACGAAATTTGAGCAAATGTATCGGCCTCTCGACCGTTGTTGTTGCAAGGAAAAAGCCAAAAAAAACTGTGTACATTACTCTATATTAAAAAAAAACTTTTTAACTTTTAAAATTTAAATAATTTATCACTATAAATACCCACTTAATTCATCAATTTTTTCATAACTTCAAACAACTATTCTCTCTACACACATTCCAACCAATAATCTACACAATGTCTTTCGATCTATTTTGTTCTCCTCTTCGGACGATGAAGATGAAGTTAGTAGCGAGCTTGCTATGTTTACGGAGGCCTGTCAAGCGGTTTATGAAGCGTCAAAGCCAAAAGTCCTACGAAACCCAGTAGAAAGGGATCGTTACAGTGCTCACGACCGTTTAGTCATGGCTTACTTCTCCGAACACCCACAGTATGACGAATCAACATTCCGTGAACGTTTCAGAATGAGCCGAAGACTATTTACAAAAATTGTTCGAGAAGTAACCGATGCTTCCCTTTTTTTTCAACAAACAAATGATTATACGGGAAAGGTTGGTATTTCATCATTGATGAAGTGTACTTCCACAATTCGTCAAATGGCATACGAAGTCGTTCCTGATTCTCTGGACGAATATTTGCAAATGGGTGCGACAATAGCCCGTGATTCTCTTCGAAACTTTTGTAAGGCCATCATGAATTTATATGGTGAAGAGTTTTTGCGAAATTCGACATATACTGACATGGAAAAACTCTATGCTCATCACGATGAAAAGCATGGGTTTTCTAGGATGTTAGGAAGCATTGATTGTACACATTGGCCGTAGGCGAATTGCCCAGTCGCATACAGAGCTCAATTCTCTAGGGGTTACGGGCCAGATCCATTCATTTTATTAGAAGCGATAGCCTCCAAAGATTTATGGATTTGGCATGCGTTCTTTGGTGTCTCCGGGATGAATAACGACGTGAACGTTTTACGTCAATCCCCTATTTTCAATGATCTCAAATCGAGAAGAGCACCGGATGTTCCATTCATGGCTAACAACGTGCCTTATAAAAGGGGATATTATCTTACTGACGGGATATATCCGCAATGGGCCGTTCCTATTAAATCAATTAAAAATCTGGGTACGAATGATTATAAACGATTATTGTATAAGACAAAGCATGAAGCAGCAAGGAAAGATGTGGAACGAGCTTTTGGGGTATTAAAAACGAAGTGGAAGGTAATTAAATATCCGGCTAGAGGAATGTCGCGACGTAGACTATCGGATGTAATGTACACATGCATCATATTACATAATATGATAATTCATGACAACGGTGAAGCGATAAGTCTTGATTTACAACACCGTGATGGCGATCCCGTAAGAACACATGAAGAATCGATGCAATTTACTCAGGAGATAATCAACAGAACGACTCATCTAAGCCTAAAAGCCGATTTAGTGAAACACATTTGGAATAATGCAAATTAATAATCGTTTAGTCATTTTATTATTGTAATGTTTTAATTTTATTCGAATTATTATGTAATGTTTTTTATTATTTATGTAATGTTTTTTAATTTTAATGAAATTTAAATTCGTTGTTAAAAATTTGAAAATGAAAATAAAATTAAGGTCGTCTGTAGGTCGCCGGAGAGAGAAAACTGATGTGGCAGGGAAAAGTACAGGTCGCGACCACACACCATAGTGGGCAGCCTAAGGTTTTACCAAAGTTATAAATAGCGTGAGACGTGGCGTGACGGCATAGCCAAGCCTCAAGCTTTAGCGTGAGGCGTTGCGTCATGGCGTTTTTAAGGCGCGACTCAAGGCGGAAAAAAATATTTATAGAGTGGTCAATATTAGTACTAGGCTTAAAATTGAGTTATGAAGTTACTAAGCCCGAATCTCATACAAACCAAATCATAAATACTTGTAAATAAGCCCAAGTCTAGTAGATATCTTAAAAGCTTCAAAAAAGGCGTTACGTATTGAGCTATAGCGCGCTTTATGACGCTTTATTGCACGCCACGCCTAGAGACGACGCCTTAGCTTGTTTCGTAACGTGGAGGCCACGCCTTGCGCTATGACACGCCTTTTAAAACCCTAGGTTTTACACAAGGAAAATAATTGAGACTCATCCCTATTTTCGGGACCTACAAAATAATAACAAACAACTTATTTTTCCATCAACCCCAAATTCTAATCCTAACCCCTCAAACCAAAAGCATCCTAAATATATTTTACATTTACATTTAGTACCCTTTAAGTATTATCACTTTACACTAATGGCCTTTCGTTTATGTCTTGCAGCAGGGGTGAGCATCGGGTCAAACCCGGACCAAGACCGTTTTAGCCCAAAACTATAGATCGAGGACAGACTGAATGTGTTCGGTCCGGTCTGAAAAGGCATTATTAGTCGGTTGTACGTAAAACCGAATCAGACCAAAGATCGAACCGAACCGAAGACCAAACATGAGGTAAAGTCCGAACCGCTCGATTAGGTCCTGTCCGCGGTCAATATGATCATCTTCCCAGCAGTAAACAGCAGGGATGATTTTATCTATTTTGAGATATCCCAGGTACAAAATACACGACCCAGAAGAAGAAAACAATGGCTGCTGCTGCTGCTGCTGCGTTTGCTCATCATATCCTCCTAGTCCACTCAAAACCCTCTTCTTGTGCTTTCTTCATTTCATCATCTAAAATGGGTTCAACTCTTTGTTACCATTTATTCATCGTCGCCAACACAAATCTTCACAAACACTAGTAGCTGCTTCTGCCACAGATTCACTTCTTCAACTTGGTGGTCTTCAAATTTCCAAACAAGGTTTGTATTATTTAAAATACCATTTGGGTATTACTATTATTGTTATTTGTTTTCATGAGTTTTATCATCATTAGGGGTTTATGGCCTTTTGGGTATTCCTAAATTCACTATTTCTTTCAAGTTTTCCCTATATAGGAATAAACGGGATGAGGGTTTTCCGTTTCCGGGAATAAGCGGCCTCACCGAGTTAATCTCTGGACCCGATGGTCGCTCCCAAATGTACACGCCTAGCGAGGTTTTGAACCCTTAGTGAGATTGTTCTCAATGTAATGATATGCAAAGTAATAATTTTTGGTCTAGTTATTGAGGTAAGATTCTATTCTTCTCAAGTAATATGTTCGCCTCGTATTGTGGGGCTTACGTAATACATGCATATGGATGCTTACATCTCACAAAGTGGTATACTTTTCAATGCTTGTCCTTCATGTTATAGGTTTCGTCCTGTTAAACTTTTTAAAAAGAAACATGTTATTTCCAATGGTTCTATGTCATGTAAAATTAGTTAATTTATAGCACGTTTGAAGCAAGTTTTCTTGTGCTTTACATATGGTTAAATGTAAATTTAGATTATTATCTAGTCCATCGTTAGCTAGAATTTTTATCTTATCTTATGATCTAGTTTGTATCTGTAATTGGTGACACAGATGTAGTCAAGGATGAACCCACAAATAATGTCCCGGATCTGATATTCACTAAACTCGGATTGCAACTTCACAGGAGTGATAATCATCCTCTTGGGATCCTCAAAAATGCAATATACGAGTATTTTGACACTAACTATAACAACCAGTTTCAAAAGTTTGATGATTTGTGTCCTATCGTTACTACTAAAATGGTACGCCATTAAAACTTGCTTTATATATATGGACATGTTGTCTCCAATTTTTCCTTCTTCAAGTTACATTTTTGCGCGTTAATATTCTTCCATCTTATTAGTTTTAAGCTTCTATATTTTAAGCTCTAGATTGCCCTGTTTATTTAAGTGTTTTGGATCAACTCATCCATGCTAAAAGAAAAATGCCGTTATGACCAAAAGCATTACTTGTTACACAACCCTTCCCGACCCATTCAACCTCTAGTTACCTTTTGAGTCTGTGCTAATGGGCCTTTAGAGCTTTGTACACTGCTCATAATCTTCATACTCCGCTGATGATAGTGATTCCCACTATGACTAATCTGCAAAGACCTGCTAACATAGAGCATAGATCATTTTCTTTAATTGCGTATATGAGTACTTTTTCTTGAAACTTTGCATTTTCATAAGCAGTGTTGTTGTAGACTTGTAGTCATTGATGGAACCTTATTTGTGCAGAACTTTGATGACGTGTTGGTACCTGCTGATCACGTAAGTAGGAGTTACAATGATACATACTACATTGATGCAGACACTGTGTTGAGGTGCCACACTAGTGCACATCAAGCTAATCTACTTAGGGAGGGGTATGATAATTTCCTTGTCACTGGTGACGTCTATCGAAGAGACTCCATTGATTCAACTCATTATCCAGTATTTCATCAGGTATCTCATTTTTTCACAAGTACTAAGCTTTGCAGCTAACCAATCCGGTGTTTGGATGTGTGTTCGAACTGCTAATCGAAAGAATCAGTTGTGAGTGTTTAGGTAAACTTATTATGATTACTGTATTATTATGATTTTGTGGGTCAAAGTTAGAGATCGGAAGATACACGCGGTCAGGGGGGTTAGGTAATGGCTTGACACAAAACCCTTTCGTAACTATATATGTATTGGAAAATAAGAAGTGTCTTATATGACAAAGAAAAGTTATACCAAAATAATGTTAATATAGTTTGAATAAAACGATTTTTCACGTTTGACCCGTTTCTCTTTTACCTTAGTTTTTTATTATGTTTTAGTCGTGTGACCCATCAAATATAAAACATAACCAAATCAATATTGATAAGTAAACTGTTTGAAATAATAACCTCTAGTAAAAGTAATGTTATTTGGAATAATGAGGACGAAGTTGCTTAACGAAAACTGGTTATCAAGAAAGTGTGATATTACCCAGTTCTTCCTATCTCTAATCAAGTTTGTATATGATTTTTAGGTTTTGGCTATATTTATTTAAGTTACAAACCATTTTAAAATGAATATTCAAATGCCCCCCAAAATTATTCTGGCTATAATTCTTGTATGCTCAGTAATTCTATATATGAGTGTGTAGATGGAAGGAGTTAGAGTCTTCAACCCAAGTGATTGGACTGCTTCCGGCATGGATGGCACTTTATATGCTGCACAGGAACTAAAAGCATGTCTTGAGGGTTTGGCTCGCCATCTTTTTGGTAGGAAATTGACAAGTTAATCTTATTTTTGCTTAGTTGAGATAGAACTAGCTAAAAGATACAGCTTCTGTTCTTTGATGCAAGCAATAAGAAGTTTTATTCTCCATTCGTCTCAAAATATAGACAGCATTTCTTTTTTCTATCGTTATTGTTTATTTATTCTATGGATGCAAGATTTTCCTTTTTGGCAAAGTTCTAGTCCATGGCAGATGATTACTACAAAAATATAGATACATGATAGCATTAATTAACCCACCAAGGCAAGAAATTCCTTAATCTTTGTCATTATGGAGGGGTTACTTAGATATTTGACTAATATTAGATAAACTTACGCCGGACAGTATTCCACATTCAGCATTGCTCTTTTATTCGGGAAAAAAAAGGGGGGGGGGGGGGGGGGGGGTTTGGGGGGGGGGGGGTTTGATGAGAATGAATTGTTTGGGGGGGGGTTGAATGGGGGGGTTGTTTGTTTTGAAAGATTTTGGGGCGTTTGATGAATGATTGGTAGGGTTGGGTTGATTTTGAAAAAGGGGGGGTTGAATGAAAAAGAAAAATGAAAAATTGGGGCGGGGGGGGGGTAGGGGGGGGGGGGGTTGGGCGTTTTTGATGAAAGAAAAATTGAAATGAAAAAAAGGCGGAGAAACCCAACAGAAAGGCGAGACACCAACAGAGAGGAGAACGAGAAGGCGAGGGAGGAGAGGAAGATCCCAACAGAAACTATGGCGGCACATTACTTTGCATTTTTTGGTAATAATTTCATATTGTATCTGATCATTAGCTGCAGATACTTTTAAATACAAATATCGAACACGCTTTGGCATTTAATATCCATCACAACATTCAGGTGCTGTCGAAATGCGCTGGGTTGATACCTATTTTCCGTTCACAAATCCGTCTTTTGAACTTGAGATATATTTCCAGGTAAAGTTTTTTCTTGGTCCACATCCCTGTGGTAATTTACTTCGAGAACTTTATACTAGACTAGTATTTTGTAAATTATTCTCAATCTTTTTGGAGTACATAAATGAACAACCCTTTGAATCTTTTATATATGAGAAGTGAGAACCTTAAATAAACAAACAAAAAGGCACGTGATTAACTAGTGTTTACCTCACATGTTTCAATCCCTCATTCAAATATAAGTGCAGTTATTTCCATTTTGGGTTGTGTCAAAACATATGTAATACTATGTACTACAATTTTAGGGCTAGGTTTCATTCCAATTGTATTTATCTTCTTGTTCGTGAATCATTACTAGATATATTAATGACATTGATCAGCATTTTAGATATCTGAGTAGTGTTCATACTCTTATATCAAGTCATTTTTTTCTAGTCAGAGGGTAGAATCATCTTTAGAAACAGCAAAAATGCTTCTTATGTTTTGTCTTCATTGATCAGCATTTTATGTATTATTTCCATGGTGGAACTGAGGAGCCATAGTGCACCATGATCACTGTTTTAATTTGTCATTTCCATGTCATTAAGTGCTTCTTATGAATTATATTGTAACAAATTGTTGAATGATTTATCAGGAGAAGTGGTTGGAGGTTCTTGGTTGCGGGGTGATGGAACAAGAAATATTAAAACGGGGTGGGAAGACTGATAATGTGGCTTGGGCATTTGGACTTGGATTGGAACGTTTAGCGATGGTTTTATTTGACATCCCTGATATTAGACTCTTTTGGTCTACTGATAAGCGATTCACGTCTCAGGTACTTTTCTAGTTCTTGGTTTATCTAACTTTTCCTACTTGGATGTCTGACTGAGAAAAACAAAACTCCTTTGGATTATAGAAATATCAAAGGTTTATTTAACCTTGTTTATAGTAGTACTTTGAATTGAACAACCTAATGTGACCTACATCTTCTTTCCTTACCGATGCAGTTTACAAAGGGTCAACTTGGGATTAAATTCAAGCCATTTTCAAAGGTATGAAACAACATCCCCTTTGCAAGTGTAGTTTCCTTAAAGTTAACTTAGAAGTTTATCATTGTGTCATCTCTATATGTATGAGAATAGACTGTGTTAGTGGAACCTTTATCACGGAGTAGTGCCTGTGGACGATCCATCTCCCATGTAAGGCTTGTCTACTTCTATCGAGCTGACCATATGTGTTAGAGGTGGCAAAATGAGCAGGCAGTGTGGGCTGGGTAACGGGTCAGCTTTTTTTTTTTGAAAAACTAAGTGGGCCAAATATGATTACAAATATTATATATTTTTATTGTTAACTAACTTATTCTAACTGACTTATTTTGAATAAAATGATTTAGAAGGCTTTAGGCGCTAAAGTACAATAATTATGGATCCGTTTTACTACCATCTCATTAGAGACCCCCAAACAGACATCATTAAGTAAAGTGGTTATAATTTCAATCTCTGCTGTCTTTTCTGTACAGCAAATTTTCACAATTCAATATGCGAGATTCCACATGTTATGGTGTTTTCTAAACCTGGATAATAGTCTGTGCGATGCCACGTGCAGTGACCAACTTGTGAAAATGCTTATAGAATGTAGCCAGTGGCGGATCCAAGATCTTTTACCACAGTATTCATTATTATAGAATGTAGCTACTAGTGAAAATGCTCATAGAATGTAGCTACTAGGATAACATTTATATTTTACAGTATGAAATACTACAATATGTTGTCCAGGGTATGCTTGTATATTCACTATATAGCGGATATATTTTTCTGGGATCATTGAATGAGTTACACCCGTATACCAGAAATGGAAACTACTTATCCTCCACTCATAGTCCCTGCTTCTTTAGTTAAGAACTGCTGTACAATTTCAGAAACTTATGGTACACTTACGCTCATGATTAGATACAGATGCACATGCATTTGCACATTATAGATGTCAATTTTGATAATTTCTGGTTTGATGAATAATACGCTAACTTGTTCTGACATTTGGTAAATTATTTGCAGTATCCACCTTGTTATAAAGACATGAGTTTCTGGATCAACGATTCGTTTACTGAAAACAATCTTTGCGAAATTGTCAGAGGCGTTGCTGGTGATCTTGCAGAGGAGGTATATTTTCCGTTTCCTCCGACTGATTATCAGATTTTCTTTCTTAGTGTTATTAGCTTGTCAAATGAATCTTTGTTCCAAAAGGGGACCAGGACAAAATGGGTCAAAGTTGCCCATCTTGCCACCCCTTTAATTCTCAAATAACCTTGGTGAAGTGAATTCTCAAGCCAGTGAGACCCTGGCTGTAACTTTCTTAAGTGATCGAACTATCATGTATAAATATGCAGGTAACTATTAGATTGACAACTTTACCACAAAAAGGAATACTTAGTCCCATTGTCTAGGATCACATACCGCTCAATGGAGCGCTCTCTTACAGATGAGGAAATAAACGAGCTACAGGTATATGAGAGATAAAAAGCATTTTCATTATCCGCCTCAAATCCTCTTTTCTAGACAGTTCACTTTCAAGTCCATTTAGCACTTATGAAAGTTGCTTTTTGTTGAATGTTGATGCAGTGGAATGTTCGAGATCAGGTGCAAAGCCAGATGAATGTTGAACTAAGATGATTTCCGACACGCCTAATGAAGTTTTGTGTATACCTTCCCTCTGTTACAATAGCATATGTTTATTTTGTTTGTAAGAATCTTTCCTCTTCTGGGACACAACAGACGTAAATGCAAGTTGGATTGCTTGACCACATATGGGTGTCGCAACCTTAGTATTGTAATCACCATATCGAGAATAGAACTTGGAGTTTGTGCTTAGTCACATTTTGGTAGATCTTCCCTCAAATGACTAGTCTATTTGCGATAATATCTATAGTCATATATAATAATGCAGTGTGTATACACTTGCCAACAGTTGTTGATTTTTAATGAACATACAATTTTCGTCCAAAAAAAAGAAATTTATCTCACAAATGCCTGAACGAGGCTTGAATCCACAATCTCTAAGTTGATGGACAACTCATATACCACTAGACCAAAGACCTTAGGTTACATGGTCACGTTGTTAAACAAAAGGTTATAATACATCATAAACAATTAATCTTTTGTTAAATGTCAACCTACTATGAACATTGGTCAATAATCCACATGATGTTTGTAATTACATTGATTATTAACAACCATCCATTGATCATTGGTCAACTACCAAAAGCATGACAAAATGCTAACTATGAAATTAAACAAAAAGTTGTTAGAATTGATCAACTCATGACGAATTAGTCGCCGCCTTTCTAAATTGATAGTTAAATCGCGTGGTAGAAGACGGCTATAATGGAGTATGGTGGTCACTGTGGCGGTCGGGTGAATCGCCATTGCCTTGGCTTGCCTTGCTAATGATCCAAATAATAATGGTCTTGGACTCTGCATGCATTCATTTAAACCAATGTTAAACATCAAATGTTATATACAAGTACAAAAAAAAGTTCATAGGTTCGAACCTTGTTAAAGGTGCATGCATGTGAGTTATATATATATACAAGTACAATTGAAATAATTCAGTTACCAAACCATTAGCATGCATGGTAACAACTAATCACTAATAAGTCGTAAGTTTAAGTCTCGTCGGAGACATGTGTGAGTTACGAAAAAGAGAAGGTATAAACTTACCATGGCGATCGATATGAAAATAAGTTTGATATTGTTTTCAGTGCCGCTGATGATGGAAATGAAGGAAATAAGAAGTGTTGTGGTTATAAATAAGGATTGTAAATATGAGAATCCCAAGACACAAAATGAATACCTACAAACAAAAACATTGGGCGTTAAGTTTCTTTGGAGTTAACGAACCACCTATAGTTTCTTTGTGAGATTTGTAATGGAACGTACAAAACAAGAACACCCTTAACGGTGTTTATATATTGCACAAACCCTGGACAAAAACTTGTTCCTTACTCAAAGTTATTGTCTAGCAATCTTACACTTCTCAAAACCGACTCTTTGACCCTTCCTTGATCCCTCCCATAACTTCCCTAGCAAGGGAGTCTTACGAGATTCGTTTTTCGACTTTAAGGCCCCTCTCTTTTATTTTAAAAGTATTAAGTTAGTTATAAACGTCTAACCGTTAACTAACGGTCGTTTAAAAAAATTTCGTAAAACATATTAAACATTTGATAAATATATAACACGTATATATATATTAAATATTTAATAAACGTATTATTCGTGTATTTGTGTGCCCCCGATAGGCTCACGCATTTCTAGCCGTATAAACGTTACACGTAACGACCACAAACCAACAAAACAAGGTAATATACTTGCTTTCAAGAAGTTTTAATGGCATTTCAGAAAAAAAACTGCCGGTTGTTTATTTTACTTCTTGAAGACAAGTTTTTAGACTACCCTTGTGTTATTAGTCTTGTGCTTGAGGTTGTTGAATAAGAAATTAGCCATGTTGATGGTTTTACTTAGTGGGTAAATCTTGTGGGCTAATTAAACTTTTGGCTACCAAACCTATCAACTTTTCACAGTGTTATACTGCAAATATAACGTTAATATCTTGGTGGAAAAAAGGTACACCACAGTAAATGCTATCTTAATAATCTGATACAGTAACAAATATGTTTACAAAGACCATATCTGAACTTTTTTTGAGGATAATCTAGGTTATTAAAGTTAGAATAATGATAATTACTTATCAGTAACTTATTTAACTATACTTATCCAAGTGGAAAAACAATTTTGATTTAAAGAAATGATATATACTCATACTTTTTGAATTCCTATACATATTTATACGCACTAGATCATGATACCGACCAAAAATAACAGTTTTATTTTTATGTGGATAAAAGAATTTATATATATTACTCTATAATACATTTCTTAAATGGTCGGTGGCACTGTAGCAGCTACAGTGCTTGCTACAGTGCTACGGTACCGGCCCAAAAACTAGCCCAAAATTTGGCCTAAACTAAAAAAAATAATTTATAAAACGGACCCTCAACTTTTAACTGTTTACAACTTTTTTACATAAATTTTTAAAAAATAAAACTAGCCCAAAATTTGGCCCAAACTATAAAAAAAAAAAATTACAAAACGAACCCTCAACTTTTAACTGTTTACGATTTTTTTACATAAATTTTTAAAAAATAAAACTAGACCAAAATTTGGCCCAAACTATAAAAAAAAAAAATTACAAAACGAACCCTCAACTTTTAACTGTTTACGACTTTTTTACATAAATTTTTAAAAAATAAAATAAAAAAGGCCCCTCAAGTTTCTTTTATTCGCAACTTTTTTATATAAATTTTTTAAATAAAAAATATACTGTACCGGCCCAAAAACTAGCCCAAAATTTGGCCAAAACTAAAATAATTTTTTTTTTACAAAACGGACCCTCAACTTTTAACTGTTTACGACTTTTTTACATAAATTTTTAAAAAATAAAATAAAAAACGCTCCTCAAGTTTCTTTTATTCGCAACTTTTTTACATAAATTTTTTAAATAAAAAATATACGGACATAAATGCTTCTGAACCACGAATAAAATGAAACCAATATTGATATTTACCAAACCGAAACTTGCACAACAACAATGCAAAAAACTTAACTCCCGCGGCAACGCGCGGGTTAAATTCCAACTCGTTAAAAAATCACCATAATAAGGGCCCGTTTGGCTGGTGGGTTTTGGATTTGGATTTGTATTTGGGATAGTTGGTGAAAGTTGTTGTTTGGTATATGAGTTTGGCATTTAAATAGTGAAAAGGGGCCACCAAAAGTTAAAGTAAAGAAGAATGAGGTTCTCTCTCACACACTTATAATTAAATATGTCACTCTTTCTCTCTCACATATATATACCTTCTTTTATTTTTAAATAATATTTCTTAAATCAATTTTATTATTAAATTCATAAAACAAATATAATTTCTCTTTCCTAAACCTACACCAAATCTAAATCCTAAACCAAATTCAAATCATATTCTAAACCCACTTATAAACCAAACAGACCCTAAATGTTTTAACTAGATCCAGACAGTTTGCATGTTTTTCACTCTCAACTTACTTCACACATCTTTAATTCATTCGACCAACACTCCCACTTATCCCTTGAAAACATAACTTACCAAATTCTAAACATACCAAAAAACAAAACTTGTAAAAACAAGCCAAAAAATTACCAAAAAACAAATTTTCGAATCAAACCCACAAATTTAACTCACATTCCAACAGTATCTCATTTTCAGTTTAACTTTTCCCCACCAACGAATCCATGTGCCAATATATACGAACAATGTTTGTTTTAATATAAGATATTGTTCATTTTAAAACGTAACAAACATAAATCAACACACAAGAATCGATCAATATGTTCATCGACATGTTTACTTAGTCACAAATGCATCCTTCAAAAACAAAATGTGAATGTCAGGCGTAATCGTATCTATCCTCTCAATATTAATAAAATTAGGAGGTATTCTTATAAGTTAACATGTAATGAGGGACGGACCTAAGGGGTTTTTGGAGGTTCACGGATACCCGATGAATATTTATCGTGTATTGCAATTTTTTTTTTTAAATCCTTAATTTTTTCAAAATGAACACGGTCCCAAAACTTTGTGTCGCATAAATATTACTTAAACCACTGGTTTTTTAATTTATCTACTAGTTTTAATGAAAGAGTTTTGCTATATGCTCCTACAATATTATACATCTAATGACTTATAATTTTGGGTCTACCCCTAATGCTAACAGTCCCATTATTTTTAACACTTCAAATAAAAACTCTTAGAGGGTAGGGTATGGTGAAGAGGGAGGCTCGCCACTCCTACGTGGCATTGTCTCTCTCCTCTTCACCACCTCTTCACCATACCATGCTAGCTAGCCACTTCATATTTTTTGGGTATCTCGTCACTGCGGTGGCGAGATAAAGTTAAAAAAAATATATATTATTATTATATTTTATAATGTATGTGTTTGTGTGTGAGTGGTGAGGCCCAAATGAAGAGGTATGGGTGTGTTATGAGTGAAAAATATATTTTTGAATGAGAGTGAAATGCTG
>BQNB010074410.1:0-31801 GCA_026074375.1 Tanacetum coccineum | reverse complement strand
AGTTGAAGTTAGAAACTGAAGAAGAGAGTACTATAGCTTTGGAACTGATTAGATTTGTCAAGAAGCAGATTGCAGAGTTAGAACCTAAAGACTATATTGGAGATGAGGAGGATCCTTGAGTGTTGGTTCTAAGACCACACAACAAATGGTCATCAGTTCACCATACTTAACAGGCATAAGAACTTGCTAGTCCATAAGCAAACGACTTATGGTTAGGGATGGCAAAAGCACCTGAAACCGACGGGGAAAACTAAAACCCAAACCGGTTGGGTTGGGTTCGATGGCGGGTTCACGGGTTTGGATGCGGGTTTGGGTATGGATAAATTTTTTTTGCCGGGTACAGGTTTGGTGATGGGTTCTGGTAATACCCGCACCGATTACCCGTACCCGTACCCGTATCCGCCTACCCGAATTCGTACCCGCTTTATTGCTATTTTAATTAATCAAAGTATATATATAATATATATAATTTTCCATTGTATTTTTTATATAAGTATCACATTTGAATGTTGTACATGAATTATTCAAAAGCGTTAAATCATTTGATATGGTATTTGTTTTCTTTAGTAAAAAAATTAAATATGTTAAAGTGTTTTACTTTATTTTATCGGTGGACCCAGTGTGTCTTGAGCCTGATATGAATGCGGATATTATAAACCCGCCCCGAACCTGACCCGTTGCCATCCCTACTTGTGGTAAAGACTTCTCAAATCCGTTTATGGTTGACAATTTACTAAAAATTGTATGGTTCTCAACTCACCTTGCTTTATAATAAAGAGTTGGCTAGTCCAGAATCAAAAAGTTCTTGGTAAAGACTAATCAAATCAGTTGATAGCTGATAGTTTGCTAAAAACTATATGGTTATCAATGCACCATGTTATTGCAATGAAGCATTGGCTAGTCCAAAGCAAACGGCTCTTGGTAAAGACTGTTCAAATCCGTTGATGGCTAGTAGTTTGCCAAAAACTATATCTTTTATGCTAAATTGTCTAATTTGTAAGGAAAAAGAAATGAGAGAAGTTGTGAGCCAAAAACAGAAAGAGAGTTGTGTGTATACAAATAGACAAAGTGAATTGGTGAGCAAAAGAAATGAGAGATGTTGTGTGCTTAAAAAACAGAAAGAGAGACCGGGAGATGCTTTTTGGAGTGAAATTGAAGTGATTGATGTTTTAATCCTTACTGCTGCTAAGCTTAAGATAAAGATGTTAGGCTTACATTACTGTTGCCCGTATTTGTTTATGCTGCTAAGTCTACACTTACTACTGTTCGGCATAAGTTATTACTGCTAAGCATCTTACTACTGGTGGGTTAGTTGATACTGTTAGGCTTAAATTAATGCTGCTAGTTTTAGTTACTGCTGTTGAGGGTACTTTTCATAAATATAAACGATTTCTTCACTTAAGGGTTTACATCATTCATAAATCGTTTTCAATCATTCCAATACACTCTTATCATAAACCCTAACTCATTTTCAATCACTTTCATCTTTAATCATCAAAACCCATCACAATGTCGTCACCAACATTTGCTGCAACTCATAATCTAGTCGCCTTCTTAGAAAAACCTGCAGAATCAAATGGGTTTGAGCAAATAATTGATTTTCTCAATGCTAATCCTATCAAGTATGCTTTAATGGTGAGTCCTATGGTATATTCTTCATGTATTAAGCAGTTTTGGGCTACGGCGAAGGTCAAGAAAGTCAATGGGCAGGATCATTTACAAGCCCTAGTTGATAAACAGCAGGTACTTATCACTGAAGAGAGTATAAGGAGGGATCTTCACTTTGCTGATGAAGAAGGTATTGATTGCTTGTCTAATGATAGTATTTTTGCTGAATTAGCTAAGATGGGGTATGAAAAACCTTCTCAAAGGTTAACTTTTTACAAAGCCTTCTTCTCACCCCAATGGAAATTCCTAATTCACACCATCCTTCAATGTCTTAGTGCTAAAACTACTACTTGGAATGAGTTCAGTAGCACTATGGCATCTGCCATTATTTGTTTAGCCAATAACCAAAAGTTCAATTTTTCTAAGTACATTCTGGGTAACATGGTGTAGAATTTGGAGGGAGGTGTTAAGTTCTTCATGTTTCCAAGGTTTCTCCAAGTTTTTCTGAATACGCAAGTGGAGGGTATGACTAAACATAAGGAAACTTTTATTGTCTCTTCTCACACCAAGAAGATTTTTGCTAATATGAGGAGACAAGCAGATGGATTCTCTGGGGTTGTAACACCCTTGTTTGAGTCTGTGATGGTACAAGCTAATGAAGAAGTGGGTGATCCAACTGATGCTACTCAAATTCCCACTAATAATCAACCATCTACATCCTCTAGACCTTAGAAGAAACAAAAGCCCACAAGGAAACTGAGGAAGGAAATAGAAAGTCCACAACATGTGTCTGCAGATGAGGATCATGTATCAACATTTTCCAATGCTCCACTACCCAGTGGTGAGGATAGCTCTGACCTTAATGAATTGATGGTTTTCTGTTTAAGCCTTCAAGATCAGGTTCTTGACTTGCAACATGCAAAGGATGCTCAGGCAAAGGAGATTGCCAATTTGAAGAAAACAGTCAAGAAGCTTCAAAGACAAAGAAGGTCAAGACCTGCTGGTTTAAGAAGATTAAAGAAGTTTGGTGCTAGAAAGAGTAAATCTTCTATGGATATAGATAGTTTGGGTGATCAAGAGGATTCATCCAAACAGGGGAGGAATATTGATGACTCTGTTCAAGATGAAGCTCAAGAGCAGTTAAATGAAGAAGAAATGTTTGATGTTGATGATCTTCATGGTGAAGAAGTAACTGTTGAAGATACTACTGTTAAGGTAATTGTTCAAGATACTGCTGTTGAGACAATTGCTACTACCGAGACAGTTACTGCTGGTAAGGAAGTTACAGCTGTCAGTGGTCCAACTACAACAACCATTGATGAGTTAACCTTAGCTCAAACCTTAGTTGAAATAGCAGCCAAGTCCAAGAAAGTTAAAGCTGGTTCTACTGCTGCTACTTCAGTTACAACTGCTGATGTAACTAGACCTAAAGCTAAAGTTGTTGTCTTCCATGAGCATGAACAAACACACAAACCAACGGTTTCTTCTACTCTACCTTCATCAAAAGACAAAGGCAAGGCAATCATGATAAAGCCTGAAAGGCCTTTGAAAAGAAAAGAACAAGTTGCTGCTGATGAAGAATATGCTAAACAATTGGCTGTTGAAATGGAAGCAGAGATTGAAAAAGATGAAAGGGAAAGAAGACAGAAAGAAGAAGAAGCCAACTTAGCTTTGCATGAATTGTGGGAATCTAAAAAGGCTATGATGGAGGCTGATAGACTGTTGGCAGAAAGGCTTCAAGCAAGAGAAAGAGAGGAGCTCTTAATTGAAGAGAAGTCAAAGTTGTTTGTTGAACTAATGAATAAAAGAAAGAAACACTTTGCTGAATTAATAGCTCAGGAAAAGAGAAACAAGCCACCCACAAAATCTCAGAAAAGGAGTCAAATGTCTACCTATCTCAAGAACATGGGAACTTGGAAGCATTTTCAACTCAGGAGCAGAACTTATGAAGAGATTGAGAGATTGTTTGAGATAGATATGAAAAGGGTGAATAAATTTCTTTCTATGAATCAAGATTTGGAAAGCTCAAAGAAAAATAAAGCTGAAAGCAATTTCAAGAGAGCAGGTGAGGAGCTTAAAACTGATGTGTCTAAGAAACATAAGACAGATGAGCAGGAAGAAGTTGAAGTGGATGATACTACTGAGCTTAAAAGGTGTTTGGAAGTAGTTCCTAAGGATGAAGATGATGTAACAATTGATGCTACACCATTGTCTTCAAGGCCACCATCTATTGTTGATTTGATTACAAGATTTACAAAGTAGAAAAGAAGAAATATTTCCAGATCATTAGAGCAGATGGTAATTCTAAAACTATCTAACTTTTGGTCAAATGTTTAAGAATTTCAACAGAGATGACTTGAAAGATTTGTGGAAAGATTCATGAAGAAGGACCCAGTGGATGACATGGATAATCTTTTACTTCGTACTTTGAATGCCATGTTTGAACCTCAAGTTGAAGATACTATATGGACATATCAACAAGGATTAACTAAAGTGAAGAACTGGAAGTTAGATGATTCTTGTGGGGTTTATTGTATTACAATGGAGAATATAGTATACTACTTGCTGGTTGAGAAGACATATCTTTTTACCCAGAACACACTTCTTTAATTATGGAATGATGTGAGACTACAAGTAGATTATGAAGTTGAAATGGCTTATGAGCTTCTAAGGTTAATCAGAAAACAGCTTCAAGAAGGGTATGTAGCTCAGTAATGTGTTTGAATGAATCCTCCTGATGCTGATGATGATGATGAAGACTTTTGATAAAGGAAACTTGAAGATTCAAGGATGAACATCAAGTTTAGGGGAGGATTGTTGGGTCAAAAGACTTCATAGACTTTCTACTGCTCAGGTATACATTAGTACTGTCATGATAACTTAATACTGTTCAGTATTATACTAAATAGTTAGTGCTGGTAGTATAATGTTACTGCTGCTAGTTACTACTGTTAGTGTAAAGTTACTACTGTCAGTAGATGTTAAGACTGCTCAAAGTTGAAGACTGGAGATATGCTAAGTAATTAATACTGTTAGTACAAATGTTACCACTGCAAGTGTAACTTAGTGCTGTTAAGTATTACTTAGTACTGCTAGAGTAATGTTACAACTGTTAGCATAAAGTTAGTACTGCTAGTACTTACTACTGCTTGTGCTCAGTTTGTGCTGCTGATTATAAAGATACAACTGTTGAGTAATTACAACTGCTGGAAGGATTATGATGACAAAGATATGGTCAAAGATATGACAGAGAAGAGATAAGGATTGTGTGGAGAACAAGAATACTTACGAAGATAAGTATGAGTTATTTGTATAAAAGATATGTATTCCTTATTTGAATAGAAAAGATCTTGATAAGTTAGGAATGTATTGTAAACCTAGTAGGACTCCTTGGTGTATAAAAGGAGGACCTATGGTATAGAGTTTGGTATCAAAAATAGAAAAATAATCATCGCATAGAGTTTTTTATAACTTCAAGGTTGTAAACCCTAGTACTAGATAAAGTACTCGTATTGTTAATCATAATAATATTGAAGCTTTTTGTTACATCTTGTGTTCATTCATATTCACTATTCTATTAATTTTACTTCTAGAGTGTTAAGGTGTAGATTCCGCATACACTTTAATATAACCACAAAGTTTTTACTATTTTTATTTTGGATTTATCCAAGGTAACATACTCTTTACAAGCTAAAGAATCGATCAAGGTTTAGGATCAACAAGTGGTATCAGAGCTTGTGCTTTGAGAAACTTTGATCTAGAAGTCATGGAATTTGAAACCGCTCAGACTAACACTACAGCAAAGCTTCCCATACTCAAACTTGGTGAGTATGAGATGTGGGAGATGAGAATCAAGAAGTACTTCCAGGTACAAGATTATGCTCTATGGGAGGTCATAGAGGATGGTAACTCATGGGTATCTATACCTCAAACATCACAAGAGGAAGGTACCTCTGTTACAAAGATGTCAGTACATGTAACTACTGAAGAGAAGATCAAGAAGATGAATGATGTTAAAGCCAGAAGCATGTTACTCATGTCTATTCCCAATGAACATCAACTTACTTTTAGTCAGTATGATGATGCAAAAACAATGTTTACTGCCATTAAAATTCGATTTGGAGGCAATGAAGCCACTAAGAAAACACAGAAGGCACTTTTAAAGAAAAAATATGAAAATTTTAATGCTTCACGCACAGAGTCATTGGACTCAATCTTTAACAGGCTCCAAAAGCTTGTTATAGGCTTGCAATTTTGGGTGTGGTTATCACTCAGGAAGATCTTAATTCAAAGTTTTTGAGAAGCCTGCCTCCTGAGTGGAATACACATGTGATTGTCTGGATGAATAAGCCTGATATTGAGACAATGAGTATTGATGATTTGTACAACAACTTTAAAATTGTTGAACAAGAGGTGAAGAAAACTATTGGTGCAAGCAATAGTAATCAAAACATGGCCTTCATGTCTGCTCCAAGCACTAGCAGTACTAATGATGAAGTTAGTACTGCTAGCCCTAAAGTTAGTACTGGTAGCACAAATGTTAATACTGCTAGTACTCAAGATAGTACTGCCAGCCTCAGTGATGCAACAGTTTATGCCTTTTTAGCCAATCATCCAAATGGGTCTCAGCTTGTTCATGAAGACCTAGAGCAAATACATGAAGATGATCTTGAGGAAATGGATCTAAAGTAGCAATTGGCATTGCTAAGTATGAGAGCAAGGAGGTACTACCAAAGAACTGGGAAGAAGATTACCATAAATGGAAGTGATACTGCAGGGTATGATAAGTCAAAGGTAGAATGTTTCCATTGTCACAAGTTGGGACACTTTGCCAGAGAATGCAGAAATCCTAGGAGTCAGGATAACAGGCCTAGGAATAATGAACAGGGGAGCAGGAATCATGAGAATACCAGGAGAGCTGTAAATGTAGAAGAAACTTCTTCTAAGGCAATGTTAGCCATAGATGGTTTGGATTTGACTGGAGTGACATGACTGAAGAACAAATTCAGTCCAACATGGCTCTAATGGCATTTTCAGATTCTGAGGTACACAATGATAAATCTTGCTCTAAATCTTGTCTAAATAACTATGAAACTCTTAAGAAAAGGTGTGATGATTTGATTGTTAAACATCATGAAACTGAATTTAAAGCAAGTACTTATAAAAGAGGTTTAACCACTGTAGAAGATCAACTTGTCACATTTAGAAAAAATGAGATTCAGTTTAGTGAAGAAGTTTTAGTTCTCAAAAGAGAAGTAGGTTGAAAAGATTATGAATTAGGTGTGCTTAAGAGTGAGCTTGAAAAAATTAAACATGAAAAGGAGGGCATTGATTTTAAAATTGAAAATTTTGATAAAGCCTCAAAAAGTTTAGACAAGATGTTAGAAAGTCAGATAACTGACAAGAGTAAGAAAGGTTTAGGATATCATGGTGTTGCTCCACCTCATCCCTTATCCCTAAATGCGCCTACAAAACTAGACTTGTCTTATTCAGGTCTTGCTGAATTCAAAGAACCTGAACTTCATAAGTATGGTCCTAGGGATACTGTGTCAGAGTCTACCATTGATTGTGACAAAGAGTCAGATAATTCTAAGGAGAATACTGATGACCCTTTGGAAAAAGATCAAGTGACTGACAATGAGAGTAGCTCTGTTGAATCTCCACTTAAGTTTGACAGGGAAACAGTCTTTGATTGGAAAGAAATTTTTTTCCATCCTGCTGAAAAAGGAGAGTATGTCAAACCTAAGAACGATGAAAAACCAGTTAAAAAGACAGTTAGGTATGCTGAAATGTATAGATCATAAAGTCCTAGAGGAAATCAGAGAAATTGGAATGGTCAGAAGTCCAATCAACTAGGAAGTGAATTTGTGATGTATAACAAGGCTTGTTATGGTTGTGGGAGTTTTGATCATATTCAGTTTTATTGTCCTAACCATCAAAAGAATAAGAGAGTGACTAGGAATAATTACAACAAGGTTGATCATGATTATTATTCCAAAACCACACACCCTAGTTCCCACAGGAATATGACTCCAATAGCAGTTTTGTTGAAAACTGACCTAAAACCACTTAGTACTGCTAGGCCTGTTTATACTGCTAAACCCAAACCAACAGTTCAAAGTGCTAGGCCAATGACATATTTTTATAAACAAGCACAATCAACTATTCAGAGGCCATTTTATAAGAAAACAACATTAACTAAAAGGTATTTTAATCAAAACATTAATACTGCTAGGCCTAGAGTAGTTAATACTGCTAGGCCATATAGAGCACAAGTTAATGCTGTCAGGGAAAATGGGTTCAATGTTGTTAAGCCCTCAGCATGTTAGGTTTGGAGACCTATCAAACCTAATGGTGCATCACTTGTTTTCAACAGATGTAACTACATTGATGCACAAGGCAGATCCAAGTCAGTAATGGCTTGGGTCCCCAAAGGAAACTAAATTTCCTTGTTTTCATGTGCAGGGCAAGCCACAAATAAATGATAAAGGATTTGTTGATAGTAGATGCTCAAGGCATATGACTGGTAACATAGCTTATCTCACAGACTTCAAGGAATACAATGGATGTTATGTTACATTTGGGGGAGGCACATATGGTAGAAGAATTACTAGTAAAGGTACTCTAAAAACTAACTGTCTTGGTTTTGAAGATGTATACTATGTTGATGAGTTAAAGTTCAACCTTTTTAGTGTCTCACAGATGTGTGACAAAAAGAACTATGTCCTTTTTACTGACACTGAATGTCTTGTCCTATCTCCTAATTTTAAGTTGCCTGATGAAAATTAAATACTTCTTAGAATTCCTAGAGAAGACAATATGTACAGTTTTGATATGAAGAACATTGTTCCTAAAGAAAGTTTGACTTGTCTTGTTGCAAAGGCTACATCTGATGAATCAATGTTATGGCATAGGAGACTTGGTCACATAAATTTTAAAAACATAAATAAGCTTGTTAAAAAAATCTTGTTAGAGGTTTGCTTTTAAAACGTTTTGAAAATGACCAAACCTGTGTTGCTTGTCTTAAAGGAAAGCAACATAGAGCTTCTTGTAAGTCTAAGGTACTGAATAACATTACTAAGCCTTTGTTTATGCTACATATTGATTTGTTTGGTCTAACCTTTCTGAGTAGCCTAATGCATAAGAAGTATTGCTTAGTAGTCACTGATGATTTTAACAGGTTTACATGGGTTTTCTTTCTAGCAACTAAGGATGAAACAAGTGAGATCCTTAAGAATTTTATCATTCAAATAGAAAACCCAGTGGATCAGAAAGTAAAAATAATCAGATGTGATAATGGGACAGAGTTTAAGAATAAGGTTATGGATGTTTTTTGCAAAGAAAAAGGTATTAAGAGGGAATACAGTGTAGCTAGGACTCCTCAGCAAAATGGAGTTGCTGAGAAGAGAAATAGGACATTGATTGAGGCTGCTAGAACCATGTTAGCAGACTCTAAGCTACCCACTACATTTTGGGCTGAAGCAGTCTCTACTGCTTGCTATGTACATAATAGGGTCCTTATTGTCAAGCCACATAACAAGACACCATATGAACTATTTAGAGGTATTAAACCAGCTCTAAGTTTTATGAAACCATTTGGATGTCATGTTACTATTCTGAATACCTTAGACAGTTTAGGTAAGTTTGATGGCAAAAGTTATGAAGGTTTCTTTGTTGGATATTCCTTAAGTAAAAAACTTTTAGGGTATACAACACTAGATCCAAAAAGGTAGAAGAAAACTTGCATATTAGGTTTTTAGAAGGGAATGGCCCCAAATGGCTGTTTGATATTTATTCTCTAACCCAATCCATGAATTATGTACCAGTAACTGCAGGTACAAGCACTAATGAATCTGCAGGTACACAAGAAGATCAAAATGCAGGTACATTTCTAGAGAAACATGGAACCAGTCAAGATTGTGTTGTGATGCCAATTTGGAAAGATGCTTCATATTTTGATCCCTTCCAAACAAATGGGTAATGATGACCCACAATCTGTTTCTGATTTTCCAAAGGAGAAAGAAGATGGTTCTACTGATGAATGTAATGGTAAATAAAGGTCTCAAGATGATAGCAGTACAAATCAAGATAATACTGTTGACCAACCAGTTAATATTGCCAGTCTTGGACTTGCTGCTGGTGGTAATAGGCTTAATACTGCTACCTCTGAAGACATGGTGGGACCTAGTCACTAACATGAAGCCACTCATGATGAGTCTCTCCATGATGCAGATGACACAGCAGTTGATTTGGGGAACATACTTAATTCCTATACAGTTTCTACCACTCCTCATACAAGAATTCATATAAACCATCCACTTACAAATGTGATTGGTGATATTCAGTCACCTGTACAGACAAGAAAAATGAAAGAACCTACTTCTGAACAAGGGTTTCTTAGTGTTGTCTATGAAGCAAAGAATCATGAAGACCTTTTACCTATTTTCTATCACAGGAAGAACCAAAAAGAATTTCCAAAGCTCTAACTGATCCAGCCTGGGTAGAAGCAATGCAATAGGAGCTTCTACAGTTTAAACTTCAAAACGTTTGGATCCTTGTAGATTTACCAAAAGGTCATAGAGCTATTGGTTTAAAATGAGTTTTCTGAAATAAGAAAGATGAAAGGGGCATAGTCATTAGAAACAAAGCAAGACTTGTTGCTCAAGGACATACTCAAGAAGAAGGCATAGACTATGATGAAGTCTTTGCACCTGTAGCAAGAATTGAGGCAATAAGATTGTTCTTAGCTTATGCTTCCTTTATAGGTTTCATGGTATATCAAATGGATGTCAAGAGTGCATTCCTTTATAGTCAGATAGAAGAGGAGGTATATGTTTGTCAACCTCTAGGATTTAAAGATCCTGACTATCCTGACAAAGTCTACAGGGTGATGAAAGCACTATATGGTCTGCATCAAGCACCAAAAGCATGGTATAAAACTTTGGCCAACCATCTGTTAGGCAATAGGTTTCATAGAGGGAAGATTGATCAGACATTATTCATCAAAAAGCAAAAAGGAGATATTTTGCTTGTTCAAATCTATGTGGATGACATTATTTTTGGTTCTACAAAGCAGGAATTATGTATATAATTTGAGAAGCTTATGAAGGATAAGTTTCAGATGAGTTCCATGAGAGAACTTACCTTCTTTTTTGGCTTACAAGTACAGCAGAGGAAAGATGGCATATTTATCAATCAGGATAAATATGTAGCTGAGATTTTGAGCAAATTCAACTACTCAGATGTGAAGACTGCCTCTACACCAGTTGATTTGGAAAGACCTTTAGTCAAAGATGGAGATGAAAAAGATGTTGATGTCCATCTCTATAGATCTATGATTGGGTCTTTAATGTATCCTACAGCATATAGACCAGATATCATGTTTGCAGTATGTGCATGTGCTAGATTTCAAGTTACTCCTAAGACATCCCATCTTTTAGCTGTAAAGAGAATTTTTAGATACTTGAAAGGCAAACCAACATTAGGCCTTTGGTATTCTAGGAACTCTCCTTTTGAATTGGTTGCTTATACTGATAGTGACTATGCTGGAGCAACTCAAGATAGGAAGTCCACAACTGGAGGTTATCAATTCTTGGGAAACAGGTTGATATCTTAGCAGTGCAAGAAGCAAACTGTGGTTGCCACCTCTACAACTGAAGCTGAATATGTGGCTGCTGCTAGCTGCTGTGGACAAGTTCTCTGGATACAAAATCAACTGCTGGACTATGGGTATAATTTCATGAATACTATGATTCACATTGATAATAACAGTACTATTTGCATTATTGAAAATCCAGTTCAACATTCTAAAACAAAACATATAGAGATTAGGCATCATTTTATAAGAGATTGCAATGCTAAAAGGTTAATTCAAATGGTCAAGATTGATACTGAACATAATGTTGCAGACCTCCTTACAAAAGGATTTGATGTTGTAAGGTTTTAGTATTTGGTTTCTAGCATTGGAATGCTAAATCCTTAAATGCCTAACTCTTTGTGTTTTTGTAAAGTTTTGTAAAGGATTAGTACTGTTAGTTAGTACTGCTCATTATACTTAAGACTGCTGATACCTTCATCATGAATTAAGGGGAGGTTATTTGAGTTAGTACTGTTACATGCTTTGGTGTATGCTTTCATTGAGGAGAAGAAATTGTTGGAAGCATGGATGTTCTTTAAGTGTTGGTTACACACCACACTATAAATGGTCATCAGTTCACCATGTTTGACAGACATAAGAACTGACTAGTCCATAAGCAAACAGCTTGTGGTAAAGACTTCTCAAATCCGTTTATGGTTGACAATTTACCAAAAATTGTATGGTTCTCAACTCACCTTGCTTCACAGTAAAGAGTTGGCTAGTCCAGGATCAAACAGTTCTTGGTAAAGACAAATCAAATATGTTAATAGCTGATAGTTTACTAAAAACTATATGGTTATCAATGCACCATGTTATTGCAATGAAGCATTGGCTAGTCCAGGATCAAACAGTTCTTGGTAAAGACAAATCAAATCTATTAATAGCTGATAGTTTGCTAAAAACTATATGGTTATCAATGCACCATGTTATTGCAATGAAGCATTGGCTAGTCCAAAGCAAACGGCTCTTGGTAAAGACTGTTCAAATCCGTTGATGGCTAGTAGTTTGCCAAAAACTATATCTTTTGTGCTAAATTGTCTGATTTGTGAGGAAAAAGAAATGAGAGAAGTTGTGAGCCAAAAACAGAAAGAGAGTTGTGTGTATAAAAATAGACAAAGTGAATTGGTGAGCAAAAGAAATGAGAGATGTTGTGAGCTTAAAAAAACAAAAAGAGAGACCAAGAGATGCTTTTTGGAGTGAAATTGAAGTGATTGATGTTTTAATCCTTACTGCTGCTAAGCTTAAGATAATGCTGTTAGGCTTACATTACTGCTGCCCGTATTTGTTTATGCTGCTAAGTCTACACTTACTGCTATTTGGCATAAGTTAATACTGCCAAGCATCTTACTACTGGTGGGTTAGTTGATACTGTTAGGCTTAAATTAATGCTGCTAGTTTCAGTTACTGCTGTTGAGGGTACTTTTCATAAATATAAACGATTTCTTCACTTAAGGGTTTACATCATTCATAAATCGTTTTCAATCATTCCAATACACTCTTATCATAAACCCTAACTCATTTTCAATCACTTTCATCTTTAATCATCAAAACCCATCACAATGTCGTCACCAACATTTGCTGCAACTCATAATCTACTCGCCTTATTAGAAAAACCTGTAGAATCAAATGGGTTTGAGCAAATAATTGATTTTCTCAATGCTAATCCTATCAAGTATGCTTTAATGGTGAGTCCTATGGTATATTCTTCATGTATTAAGCAGTTTTGGGCTACGGTGAAGGTCAAGAAAGTCAATGGGTAGGATCATTTACAAGCCCTAGTTGATAAACAGCAGGTACTTATAACTGAAGAAAGTATAAGGAGGGATCTTCACTTTGTTGATGAAGAAGGTATTCGATTTGCTTGTCTAAATGATAGTATTTTTGCTTGAATTAGCTAAGATGGGGTATGAAAACCCTTATCAAAGTGTTTAACTTTTTTACAAAAGCCTCTTCTAACCACATAGAAATTTCCTAATTCACACCATCCTTCAATGTCTTAGTGCTAAAACTACTGCATGGAATGAGTTCAGTAGCACTATGGCATCTGCCATTATTTGTTTAGCCAATAACCAAAAGTTTAATTTTTCTAAGTACATTCTGGCTAACATGGTGAAGAATTTGGAAGGAGGTGTTAAGTTCTTCATGTTTCCAAGGTTTCTCCAAGTTTTTCTGAATACGCAAGTGGAGGGTATGACTAAACATAAGGAAACTTTTATTGTCTCTTCTCATACCAAGAAGATTTTTGCTAATATAAGGAGACAAGCAGATGGATTCTCTGGGGTTGTAACACCCTTGTTTGAGTCTGTGATGGTACAAGCTAATGAAGAAGTGGGTGATCCAACTGATGCTACTCAAATTCCTACTATTGATCAACCATCTATATCCTCTAGACCTCAGAAGAAACAAAAGCCCACAAGGAAACTGAGGAAGGAAATAGAAAGTCCACAACATGTGTCTGCAGATGAGGATCATGTATCAACATTTTCCAATGCTCCACTACCCAGTGGTGAGGATAGCTCTGACCTTAATGAATTGATGGTATTATTGTTTAAGCTTAAAGATCCGGTTCTTGATTGTGTTCAATTTAAATATATATAATAAAATATATAAAATACCAAATAGTAATAGTATAGTGAGTATCCCGTTAGATAAGAAAATCACTTTAGGAAAAATAATAGTCTATCTTCCGAGTGTCGTATCCACGGCGAGAGATGAATTGAAATTCACGAGAATGTTTCGTTTGGTGCTTGAATGACAAATATTTTGGTTTTGATTTTCTAAATCTACTAAAAAGGAAAACATATAAAAGGAAAGCTAAACTTTTGGTTTTAAACTATTTTTAAACTAAAAATTAAACTAATATTAATTCTACGATTTAAAACTACAAGGTTATATTAAAATTGATCTAAAAGATATAAATGACAAATATGTTTGCTAAGTGACGTGAAATGTTCCTTAAGTGCGGGCTTAGGTTTAACGAATTAAAATACTTAGAAAACAAGTTTCAAGAAATTAAATGACAAGTAAAGTAAAATGCTTTTTAAAATAAATGACAAGTATTTAAATTGCATTAAAAGTAAATGACGGTATGTAAATTGGAAAATTCTAATGACTATTAATTTTTTAAACCTTTTTAAAACCGCACTTAAATTCCAAATCACTAATCACTTAGCAAACACAAGTTAAACTACTCACTACTCATAACGAAATTAAATTTAACAAACATAGCATTTAACGATAAAAATAAATCTACACTAAGCAATGCAAAAATCAAATACGCAAATATAGTATGGAACGATAAAATATTTCTATTTTAAGTATTGAAAAGGGAAAAGAAAGTAAAACCCGAATGACGAAACCGATACGAACGAAAACACCCGATTATATAAACTAGACTAAATGCCAAGTGTATTTCTAAATTAGACTTTATTTACTTAATAGATAATAAAGTTTTTAAACTTTATTCTCTAGTAAACAAGTAAACTCTAATCAAGCTCTAAACTTAGAAAATAATCTAGCTTATATAATCCGTAAGCTCCTCGCCTTGTGCATAGAAGATTTCATCAATCAAAAGACAAGAAAAGTTATGCTAAACAAAGTAATAAGCTAATGCCATTTAACTTTTTTTTTAAACTTTGGAAATCTATTTTTTTAAAGCTAAATGAAGATTAAGCCATAATCCTTTTAAGCTAATGAAGAGTAGACCCTTAAGCTATTTTAAGATTCTAATCGCAAAACTACATAAGCCGAAAGAGAGTTTAACCCAATCTGATCTAACAAAGAATTAACAAAACAACCATTAATATCTAGAAACTAAATTTAAACTAATTCCCTACCAATAAGCGGAACCAATAAGCGAAACCCGAATAAGCTACTAACCGAAGGAGACAAATGAAATAAGTTGAATACCGCATACCAGATTCAAACCAAATAACCATTCGAACCAGCAAAACAATTTGCAAACATCAACAAAACCTGGGAATCGAAGTAACTTATAAACCATCTAAAAGTAATAAAATAATCCATTAAACAAAAACTACTCCGAATCGAAACAAATAATCCGAACTTGGCCAAACCGAATCTAAATCTGAACTAATTTATTAAAATGGAATTCGAATCTACTGCTATTAAACCAAGCCGAATCATCAACAATTAAAACATCAATCCGGAATCATGTTTATAAAATCGAACCGTTCGTTGCAAATCGAATCCAAAATGTTACAATAGAATTTAAATGAAAAATACCAAAGATGAAATAACCTAAGCCTACTTCTAAAATCTCCTATACTAAATCTACCTTACCTCTACGAAAAGAAAGAAAAAACGACCCAAAAAAAGACAATGAGATAAGATATATAAAATGAAAGATGGATGGTGATATGAGATACTGCTGCCCCCTTTTTTTTTCTTTTTTTTTTGTGCGTCAATGCTAAGTAGTTAGCAAACTTGGGCCTCTTCTCCTTGTGGGCTGAGCTTTTAATTCCAACTGACGGGCCAAGTTATTTGTGATAAATATGGGTCGGTCCGACCCATATAAATGGTGTCGGGCCGGCCCAATAAAAGATTAAGGCACCGTTAAACTCGATTTCTCGTGCTCTCTTTATTCCCGTGCTCGGTTTCGTCCATTTTTCTCTTTATTTTTGTCCTTTTTTTGATATCCGTACCTGCACATACACAAACACAAAAACAAGCATATATTTGCATTTTTCATTATGTTTTTGGTTATTTGAGGTCGTTTTATTAGGTAAAATATATGTATAAAATAGCGAATACCAAAGCTAAAAAGTTATCCAGGCTTTTTCGAAAAAATGATGAAGAATATAAGCTTATAAATAAGCCACTTCTCAAATAAGCTACAAGTACCCTTCGAAATAAGCCCTTCCAACGCGTTATTAAAAACGCCAAGAATTATACCTCGTAACCGCCAGCTGGATCCACCTATGAGAGGCTGCCACGTGTGCTTCTGGATCATTCCTCGTACTGACAACCTCGTACACCTGCACAGTACCTCGTACTCCAATCATTAGAATGCCACGTGTCACCACCTGAGTGGTGCCACGTGGTGTAATTACTGTTCCGGCACCGTCACCGGACCACCATCGGACCACCGGTCAACCATCGTCGGACCACTGGTCAACGATGGTTGACCGCCAGTCAACAGGCGGGGTCAGGTCGGGTCATGGGCCGGGTCAGGTCGGGTCTTGGGCCGGGTCTAGATCGGGTCTTGGGCCGGGTCTGGATCGGGTCGTGGGCCGGGTCGGGTCGTGAGGGGGATAAACCCCTCTGCAGAATCGAACTCGGGACCTCTAGCTTAGAGGCTTAAGGGTTTCCCTTTTGCCATCTGAGCTAGAGCATAGCTCAATTATACATATGCAAAATTAATCCTATAAGGGCATTTGGGCTTGGACCAGATTTTCATTAATAAAAGGTTCAAACAGGGACGAAAAAGGTTCAAAATAAAAAGGTTCACATATGAAAGGCCGGTACCGTTGGAATCGTAATTCGTGGCTCATTCCACTGGGAATGAATCGAGGATATTAACGATTTTTTTGGATCTCGATAAAACGCTAAAAACGTCGACAAAGTCACCCGAAATTACCCGTTTTTGTTTGCTTTGTTTTCAATCCTTTGTACCTGTAAGACATAAAAACACAATACAAACATATTTGCAACATATTTATTCATATTTTAGTATTTTAGTCCATTTATTAGCATTTTCTGAGGTACAAATAATGTGTGTTTTAACACATATTAAAATTCTCCCACACTAAGCCATTGCTGGTCCCACACGCAATGTAAATAAAACACGCCCGGAAATGAATAATTAAATCCCTTTTAAATTACACCCCTACACAATTAAACAAGAACAATAAGGACCATTAAAAGGTTCCAAAAACTTTAGTTATTTCAAAAGCGCCCCGTTTTAAACCACTTATTTTAATAATAAAAAAAACTAAGATAAGAATTAAATAACCTTATTTAAAAGGCTTTAAAGAACGTGAGTTCAATCATCTTTGATTTCACAATCTCCAAACTAACTTAAAACAAATCACAGTTAAATATAAGATTAGAATGCTAACACTCCTCATAAAAAACTAATTGTGTAAGTATAAACTTAACTTTTCGCTCTCATTATTCCTAAATTTCTCTAAAGTTTTTTTTTAATTATTGATGACAAATAAATTATGTCCTTATTATCATAAAGGTGCCCGGTTTAGACCACAATTAGTTTGAAATCCTTTCCTAAAGAGACGATATGATGAGAATAAGGTCCACATTAAGGTTCTAATTTCGCATGATTTAGGGTTTTTATTATATCCTTTATTAATTTCATCCGTAATCAACTCAACTACAGTCCAGAGAACAGATACTTTATTTAGATAACCGCCGTAGTCGAAATTTGGCTTTATACTTTATTATTATTGCAAACATTATTAAACATCTGTCCTTTAAAAGGCTGCAAAAACATCGTTGTAGCCGGCAAGAGCAGCATACATATATCGACCGTCGTAATTTTCTCGACCTTTAGAAGGCTGTAACATCGTTTGTGAGCCCAAGAAGCACAAACTTTATCAGTCTCGATTATATAGCTCTGTGCCTTACTTTTTTGAAGACTAGCAACATCGGTTGATCCGTCAAGATGCAGTAAACCTTTATCACCCACAGTTTTATTATTATTTTTTATTACCTCCACCCTTTAAATTTAAACACAGTCCACGATCGTAAATGCGACCGACCATATCCAGAAGTCTTAGTTTCGCGTCGGTTTATTCATAATTATTATTATTATAGCCAAATTTCAAGCCTTGTGGTCTTTTAACAACTGCCACATCGGTATGCGAGCCGACCATGGTCCATGAGTCTATTTCCCCACAACACTAACAAAACCTCGATGTGTACCCTACTTTCACCAGAAGGAATCTCTACGAAGTGATCTAAACTAAGAATCGCAAAAACCAAAGAAACTTTATTTATTCAACAATTATATAATGTTTATTAAGCTGATGGGAGCAAAAGCCACAATTAACCTCTATGACGCTAAAAGATATCCAACTAATCCACGACTTAGACATCAAACTTATAATTAACCTATCATATTTCGTCATTTGCAAATTTTTAAAGTTAAGACAAATGCCTAAGTCTCCGAAAGTTAAGAGGAAAGCTTAGGAGTTTTAATAAAAACATCGTCCAAGACAAAAGCTACCTAGTTCTAACGGCCTACTTATTCTATACTTTTAATATTTCATCTTTTTTTCAATTCATTTAGATATATAATATAATATTAGTATATTTTAAAGAATATATATATATATATAATAAAAACCAATAAAAATATTTAAAAAATTTTGGTCATAACGGTTGTTGTGGAACACATATAGCACAGTATGATCATATTCGATAGAACCCCCCCCCCCTCCCCCCCCCACGACTTTAGAATGGAACATTGGCTCAATGTTCAAAAATATCGGTTTTACCCCAAAACTTTCAACGAAAAAGCAAATGCTAGTAATTCCAAGTGTGAAAGGGATATATATATATTAGTATATATATATATATATATATACATGATCAGGATTGAGGATTCCAAAATAAGCAGAAAGATCGAAGACCGGATGATTTGTGGAGTTGAAAACCGCGCACAATTTTTCATGATCTTAAGGAATCCTGCAAGCAAAAACAATACCACAAACCAAAGAAAGAAGCACGCCCCCACACTTAGGCTATAAAATCACACACTATCTTATTAATCAAAGAAAAAGAAAAAGAAAAGACACGGGTTGCCTCCCGAAAGCGCTTGTTTTTGTGCGAGTCCTCTAGTCTGACTCTCCCCAAATTCCTGTCCCTTGGGGCTGAAACAGAAGAATAAGAGAAATCACTATCGGATTTTCATATCCACCAACCGCTTAAAGAAGAAAAAAAAAATGTGAAATGCCCGGGGTCAAAAATTGTATCCTCACTCCCGGAGGAGAGAAGAAAAGAAGAATCCCACCGAATAAGTGAGATAAGGGAAGAAATATTGGGATAACAAATGTGATGGGAAAATAATGGCGATCCTCAAAGGTTAACTTCACAAATGTCTGAGGAGAAAAAAAAAAAAAACTCTCTCAATAAATCCCGGGGTCAAAAACTTGTCCTCGGTCTTCAAAATCATCATATCAGGTCAACCTTTAAGCTTCTTGGGTCATGATCTAAAAACACCTCGGAAGGGAGATTAGGGCTAGTGTCATCAATAAGCAAACTCTCAAGATAGATTATATCTCCCACATAACATGATAATCGTTCTCAATTTCTTGTAAGAAAAACCCTATCTAGAAAAGCTCGATTTATCATCCATTAGCTCTTCTGGGTCCGAAACACTCATCCTCATTACATCGGAAAGATTGTTGACTACAAAGTCGCGTCCCATCAAGGTTAAAACATAAGAGTCCTTTTACTCACTCATGTCTCTAACACCTCATCAAAAAAGAGAACTCACGCATTACAGATATATTGGTCGTTAAATACGAAAGAGAGGTTAGAGAGAAGTCTAAGGAGTATTCCTCAACATTGGGAGAGAACACAACACTTGAAGGTATAACTCTCTCCACTATCCACCCCGGAGAATCCTCGATCTCTAGGATAGAATAAAGGTCCACAACAATGGACTTTATAAATTCTTCCCTGAATTCCTTTCAGGAATAGTGCTAATCCTCATTCCCGCCTTATGAAGAGTCCCTCGGGTTTCTTCGGTTGGTAAATCGGTGTGTGATTGCATTAACCAGAGAAAATAATGAGGTGTTTTATTCAAAGGAATAGACCTACACCTTAGAATAACTTAAATTCTGCAAACACATGTAATACGAGTTTGAACGTTAGTATCCGTCGCTCTGTATATTCTTAACTTACTGTTTTTTCCTCATCGAGACGTTGAGAATTCAAATTAATCGAGAGAAGTTTAGAATTAGAGCTTCTTTACAATTAGATCTCAACATTATTATCTCACAATAAAAGGCTCTTTGTCACAACTTTCAGCAGATCTAGCATCGTATCTTCCATATTTTGCTTTTGCTCTGCACTTGCTCTTGTGCCACACATTTCTTTAATTAGTTGACGAAAGACAGAATTTGGTGAGGGAACTTTCTTTTCCTGAGCTGCTTGCTTTTGGGCAAGTAATTCTTGCTCTCTTTGAGCTGCAAGTAAAACCTCCTGCTTATGTAACTCTTGATTCATTCTTTCCGTAAAATCTTCCATCATTTTATAAAGCTCATTATTTGTTTCAATCCATTCTTTACTTTCAACAAAAGGAGTGACTTCTGGAGTTTCTTGAGGCTGATGATTATCGAACTGCTGTGGGGGTTGAATATGGTCAAAACCGAAAGAATTGAAATTTTGGTTCATCGGGTGACACTGAAAAGTCGCATGAGGACCCCCACAGTTATCACAGCAAAGATATTGTTGAGAAAAACTCGGTGAATTTTGTGGATAATAATTATCACTAAATTTTGATTGTAGTATGGTTCCTGCTCATAGACAAGCGGTACCCGTGGTGGACAATCAAACCCATAGTGAGAATCGTTCCCACATAACTCACACGAGTATGTCTCGTACTGGGGCTGTAGAGGTTGGTTGAAGAAGTTCGGTGTTTCATTATAAGAATAAAGGATTTGGTTTATAGACAACTCATTTCCGGATCCTACACTGCTACAAATACAAGCCCGACCAGTTCCACCATTAAACGGACGCCTCCACAGCCATGAGCAACCAAAATGGTTATACGAACCAATGTCGAAGATTAAACGATAAGAGATAAAGACAGATAAGAATAATGAAGAAGAGATTAAAGGAGAATATTTTTTTAAATTATTTTTATAAAGATCATAAAAAATATAAATATATTGTGTATTTTTAATAATTATAAAAGAAAATGAAAAAAAAAAATAGAAAATAAGAAGAAATTTTTATTTTTTTGATTTAAAGTATATAATATTTGGCTTTTCAACAATGTATTCACAATAAATTTAAAATACGGATAATGAGAAAAGACACTTAAACCAAATAATCAACTCGCTTCTCGGAACACTCTAAAGAAACCGCACAAAGGAGTTTGTTAACTTCAAAGGTGAGTCCGTACCTGCTCGCGAGAGACACAAAAGGTAAGTTTTTGATTCTTTGGTTCGGAAACTTATTAATGGATAATACTTTAGTTGAAAGTATTATATATTGGTGTTCTTTTACCAACTTGGTAATTTTTTTTAAGAACGAAAATAAACTTTCCGAGAAAAGGATCTTCAAGACTCGAACACAAACAATCCCGTAAAAATCGCTAACAAAACAAACAAACCACGGAATCCATTGTTTGTTTTACTAATATGATGGAATGCCCCCGGCAGCGGCCCCAGTTTGATAAGATCATTTTTCAACGCGTTTATATCAAATAAACCCTCAGATATATAATATATATATATATATTTATAAAATACATATTACGTAAACGCAATGCTAAGGTATCATACAAATTATTCTTAGGAACGAATAAAAAGTAATCAACACGATATCGTTTTCCCATCGCGAGAGATGAATGGAAATCTACGGTTCAAGTTGCAAATGGGCTTGATTGTCATAAAAGTTTTTGATTTTGGTTTTAAACTAAAAATTAAACTAATATTAATTCTAAAATTAAAAACTAAAAGATTAAACTAAAACTGATTTAAAAGATATAAATGACAAATATGCTTGCTAAGTGACGTGAAATGTTCCTTAAGTGCGGGCTTAGGTTTAACGAATTAAAATCCTTAAAAAAACAAGTTTCAAGAAATTAAATGACAAGTAAAGTAAAATGCTTTTTAAAATAAATGACAAGTATTTAAATTGCATTAAAAGTAAATGACGGTATGTAAATTGGAAAATTTTTTAAAACCGCACTTAAATTCCAAATCACTAATCACTTAGCAAACACAAGTTACTTACTCACTACTCATAACGAAATTCAATTTAACAAACATAGCTTTTAACGACAAAATTAAATCTACACTAAGCATGGCAAAAATCAAATACGCAAATATATAATGGAACGATAAAATAAAACTATTCTAAGTATTGAAAAGAGATTAGAAAATAGAACCCGAAATGAAGAACCGTAATGATATAAAAAACCACCCAAGCCTACAACTTAATAACTGATAAGACTTTATCACTTAAAAAGCTTCTACTTCACTAATTAGCAAATAAATGTGTCAACTTTATCTACTAATTACTTTCATAAAAACCATAAAGATCAAAACTTTATCTATTTATCAACCTTATAAGACCCTTAAGCTCCGGCCTTAGATGAAGAAGGATGGAATAAGAAATAAGACATGAAAAGTTAAGACAAAATAAGCTAATAAGATGAAAACTTTTTAGAAAAATAAGCTATTTTGAAAACTAATTTTTGTAAAAATAAAACTAGATTAAATCTATATAAAAAACTACTTTTGAAATAAAAACTAGAATAAGCTAAAAAGCTATCAAGGCTTTTTCGAAGAAAGGATGAAGAATAAAAGCTTATAAATAAGCCACTTCTCATAGCTACAAGTACCCCTTCGAAATAAGCCCTAGCTTAATAAGCTATAAGAAAAACTAGTAAAGTTTAGAACTTTATGACTAAATAAGCTAAATAATAAGCTCTCGAAGATAAAGGTGCTCAAGACTTAATGAATAAGTCGAGTAGGAGACTCATGACACCCTTTTTAGCATTCGAATCGAGCTTAATCAAACAATAAGCATTTTTGAAAAAGTAAAGACAAGAAAAGAGAAAAAGATGAGATAAGCAAAAGCTATTTAGAATTAATCTAAAAGAACAATAAGCTAATAAAAGATGAGAACTTTAGATTCTCAATCTACCCGAACTAATTGTTCATCAAGTGAAACCTTGGATCGGTAAATATAAAGATTTAGATCTAAAAAAAATAAGCTAGATTTAAAAAAACAACAAACTTTATGCTAGAAAATAAGCTAAAAATATAAGATCTATAATTTTTAGAATCTAATCCACCCGAAACTAAGGTGTTCAATCAAGTGAACTCGGATCGGGTATGATTAAGGATTAGATCTAAATTAATAAAAATAAGTTTGAAATAAAAATAATCAATTGAAAAATAAGCCAAATAAGACTCACACGAAAACCTAAATCGAAAACAAAATATAAAATAAGCTTGTCTAAATAGCTATGGAAGTAGCTTTATAAGAATTTATGCCTTAAGAGATGGTATCCAAAAATAAGCAAAAGGCATGAGCTTATTTGGAAATAAGCAAAAGAAAAGAGAAGAGTAGAAGAATAACATAAGAAATAAGCATAAAGAAAATATCATTAATAAAACCACCTTAATAAAAAGCAATCTTCCTTCATGAAAAATAATCCAATAATACAATAAGTTTAGAAAAAGCTAAAAAGCTTTTACATAAAACTAAACTATTACTACTCTAAAACTTAACACTAAAACTAACTATGTGAAAAAAGCTAAAAACCACTCACACAAATGCAGCTAGATGGCTGAGATTTTATAAGAGGGCGGGGACCCAATGGGGCTTGAGGCATTTTTTGTCTTTTTCGAGTAACTTGAGACGCGTCTTAGTGTAAAAGTGGGGGTATTTCGTCATTCGTCCTAAACGCGTTATTAATACACCAATGATTATACCTCGTAACCGCCAGCATTATTCCCCCCCACCACCCCCCCTATGAGAGGGCATCCCACGTGTGCTTCCTGGATCATTCCTCGGATGTACAAATCGCCACGAACACCTGCACAGTACCTCGTACTCCAATCATTAGAATGCCACGTGTCACCACCTAAGTGGTGCCACGTGGTGTAATTACTGTTCCGGCCCCGTCACCAGACCACCAATCAGGACCACCGTCAATCCACCCCGCCGGACCACTGCGGTCAACGTGGTTTGCCCTCCATTCAATGCAGGGCAGGCCAGGTCTGGGCGCGACGGTGGTCCAGTCGGTTCTTGGCCGGTCTGGATCGGGTCTTGGGCTGGGTCGGGTCGTGAGGGGGATAAACCCCTCTGCAGAATCGAACTCGGGACCTCTAGCTTAGAGGCTTAAGGGTTATCCTCTTTTGCCATCTGAGCTAGGAAATCCACAATTAATACATAATGCAAAATTAATCCTATAAGGCATTATGGGCTTGGACCAATATTTCATTAATTAAATGTTCAAACAGGGACGAAAAAGGTCAAAATAAAAAGGTTCACATCGAAAGGCCAGTACCGTTGGAATCGTAATTTCGTGCTCTTCCAATGGTGTGATTGAGGAATATTAACGACTTTGTTTGGATCTCGATAAACGCGAAAACATCGCGAAAGAGTCACCCGAAAAATTACCGTTTTGCTCTGTTTCAATCCTTATGTACCTATAAAGACATAAAACACAATACAAACATATTTATCATATTTTCAGTGTTTTAGTCCGAATTATTACATTTTACACGTACAATGATGTGTGTTTTACACAATTCAAAGTTATAAATGTATATATCTGAATAAGTACATTAACTCTATTTCATGGTGTTCCCCACAAGAACGCATAACATGTCAAACGAAATTCCTTTGATCATGTGTTTTACAAGAAAACAAAACATGTCCATGTAATTTAAAAAACATATATGTCGTTGAATCATTCAAGGACCTATGTTTATGTTGTTAACAAGAATACATAACAATGTTACTACATACTTTATATTATAAGTCATTGATTAATTTCAAGGCACTTTAATAATACGTCTTAATAAGTAAACATAATTATACTAACTAAAGTAATCATGAACTCAAACTCTTAAGTTTAATGGTAATTTTAAGTTAATTTCATACTTCATAATCATGATTGCATAATTAACCATAATTATTTTGACTAAATCATAATATCAATAAAGTTAAGAATCTTTATATTATAATCTTTTTGACTTTAAATGTAAATAGGACTACAAACATCTTTGTGTGTTTTAAGTCCCTAGTAGAATGTTACTAAGCTTTTCTTCCCTTGTGGTCAAGAGAATCAATTAATCTATGTTATAAGTTGTTCCTTGCACACAACTTAGATTTCTCCCCCTAATGTTCGGGACAAACATTACCTAAAGTAGACAAACATACACAAGCGTTGATTGCTTTAAAAACAATAGATAATGTCCATAGATATTACAAGTAGATTTCACACCATAAATTTTGAAATAGGAACCGTGGATTATTATTCTCTAGATAACGTTTCAGGAAAGCAACAAGTAGTTATCTTATAAAATAAAATGCAATTTTCCTTAAACTACGGTCGGTCATATTCGGAAAGTAATGAATTATTTCAAAGCAAGCTAGAAATAATAAGGTTAACTAACAAGGAAATAAATCTTGTAGCTCCCACTGAAATTGACAACCTCACATGAATGTTTTTTCAGTAGTAAAACGCAGAGCTCCCACTGGATTTGTCAACATTATAAGTGTTACATCACCAGTAGAAAGCAAATAGCAATTTATTTACCTTCCTACTCTCTTAGAATGCCTACAAGTAGCAATGTACTTAGGTATTACGCAAAGTATATGAAGTTCTACTTATGTAGATAGGGACTAGCCATCATGTATTCATTAACTTGAATATTTAGCAGTATTAACCTCCTCAATCTTTCTGTCTAACGCACAAGGGTGTTTAGAGCACTATAAGTAATGAAATTGATCCCAAGAAAATACCTAGAAGACCTGCATAGGTGAAAGAAAATGCTTTAAAAGTGCGGGAGATCCAAAACATCACATCTAGAATGATCCGAACTATCAAGATATAAAAATCAAAAGGCGTTTGTTGGAGGATCTTGGAGTGATAGCGACGAAGATGAAGAGGAAAAGACAAATGACGAAAATTGTCTTATGGCTAAAGCTTCCAATGAGGTACTTTCCAAAACCGAATACTTTTAGTGATGACCACTCATCACTAGATACGTAAAAAACTTAGATAGTGAATAAAGTAACTATGCAAAATCGGACATACAAGTCATGGCTAAAATAAAACTCTTAAACAAGCTAAAATAGAATTAGAAAAATGATGCCCTTAGAATTAAAAGATAAATTAACTAGGTTAGGAAAAAGGTAAGTGAAGAAATGAAGAAAGAAAATTATGTCAAGGACCTTAAGTTTGAAAATGAGAACCTAGAAAAGAAATATCTAGGCTAAATCTAACTTTAGGGCTAGCAGTACTAACTTCATCATTAGTACTGCTAGTGCTTGGAGAAGACATGAAGGCTATATTTTGATCACCATTGCTTGCACCAATAGATTTCTTCACCTCTTGTTCAACAATTTTAAAGTTGTTGTATAAGTTATGAATACTCATTGTCTCAATATCAGGCTTATTCATCCAGACTACCACATGTGTATTCTACTATGGAGGTAAGCTTCTCAAAAACTTTGAATTAAGATCTTCCTGAGTGATAACCACACCTAAAATTGCAAGCCTATTAACAAGCGTTTTGAGCCTATTAAAGATTGAGTCTAATGACTCTGTGCTTGAAGCATTAAAATTTTCATATTGTTGCTTCAAAAGTACCTTCTGTGTTTTCTTAGTGGCTTTATTGCCTCCAAATCGAGTTTTAATGGCAGAAAACATTGTTTTTGCATCATCATGCTGACTAAAAGTAAGTTGATATTCATTGGGTATAGCCATGAGTAGCAAGCTTTTGGCTTTAATATCATTCTTCTTGTTGATCTTCTCATCTGCAGTTATAGGTACTGACATCTTTGTAACAGAAGTGCCATTCTCTTATGATGTTTGAGGTACAGATACCCATGAGTTACCATTCTCTATGACATCCTATAGAGCATAATCTTATACCTGGAAGTACTGCTTGATTCTCATCTCCCACATATCATACTCACCAAGTTTAAGTATGGGAAGCTTAGCAGTAGTGTTATTCTGTGAAGTTTTGAATTCCATGACTTCTAGATCAAAGTTTCTCAAAGCACAGGCTTTGATACCACTTGTTGATCCCAAATCTTGATCGATTCTTTAGCTTGTAAAGAGTATGTTGCCTTAGATAAATCCAAAATAACAATATTAGAGACTTTGTGTGTATATTAAAGTGTATGCGGAATCTACACCTTAATACTCTATAAGTAATATCAATGGAACAGTAAGTATGAATGAATGAACACAAGATGTAACAAAATGCTTCAATATTATTAATGATAATAATACTAGTACTCTATCTTAGTACTAGGGTTTACAACCTTGAAGCTTACAAAACTCTTAATCTCTGGATCTGTGTATATGACTTCACGACCTAGGATCTCCTTTTATACACCAAGGAGTCCTTTACAAGATAACTACAAATCTTTTAAGATCTTCTATCATTCTAAACATATACATATCTTTCTATCTTTATAGAATATACATTCTAAATTCCTCCATGCTTATCTTCTCACACGTCTTTATCTTTAACATCTTTAGCAGTATTAACTTCCTCTAGCAGTACAAAATTAACACTAGCAGTACTAATATTATACTTGCAGTACTAACTTAGTTAGTACTGTTAATTCTATTTCCAGCAGTACTAATCCTTAAAGATTTATTCCCAACAATTTTGGAAACCAATAGACTGTTGTAGCTCTAGCTTGTTAAGAACTAATCTAGGATAATGATAACATAGGCAGAATATTCAAACATATAATCAATATTTTCATAACAAGGTTTTACCAAACATTCACCATAGCCCTAATATTATTTGATCAAGATAATACGGTTACATAAATGAACTATAACAGGGATCAAAGATCCTTGAGGCTAAACACTATAGACGTCTACACTAATTATACAAATGTGTACACATACACTTTTGTATCTAGTCGACTCTCATATGATGAACATACACTTTTCTGGATGTCTAAAACAATATGCCTGGGCCTCCTTTTATAACATAAGGAGTTAAAGATTACATAGAAACTAATAAAAGATATTAATGAGAGAATCAATTAATTATTCATCTTTATCTATTCATTAATATTCATTTTTATCTTCTTTCTGACCAAATCTTCATTATCTCCTACATCTTGTAGAATCTCACAATGACAACTTTGGTCCTTCTTGTTTCCATCTTATTTCATACGTGTTTTGTCTTATCAACTCAAATATAATTCCCAACAATCTTCCCCTAGTTGATAATGAAAAAACCAAATAAGCACAAACTTCCCATGAAGTTAATATATGAATGAAACTTCCCCTTAAGCTACCAAGGATCTACAAGTTGCAAATCATAAAATCTTCTTCCCCTTTTTGTCATCATAAAATAGGGAACTAACGTATGCAACTTTGATCTTCACAACTACGAACCAATATTACACTTCTAATCTAAGTATTCTAATGACCCAAATTACTGCGTCACACTATTTTTTGTTAATGTCATTACAGTTAAAACTATTTTAATCATTCTATGCTTATATCTATGCATCATACTTCTTACCAACTCACTGCATCATACTATTATGACGTAAGACATCCACAAAACAAAAATAAAAAAAAAATTTAAAAAAGTACACTACAAGAAGTCTAATACAAAAAGTAATAACAGTTTAACGAACCTGATATCTTATCGCATCTCAGTTTTTTTATCCTACTGCGTTGCCAGAGCCGTATATGAGGGTGTGCGAGGTGTGCTGTCGCACAGGGCCTCCAAATTATAGGGGCCTCAAAATTTATATACGATATGTGTATTTATTCTATAAAAGTAACTACAAGTATTTGATTTAAAAAGTTGTGAAAATGCTAGCCGAGGCACTCTAAAAACGATTATTTCACATTTTATCTCTTTAGAAAATTGTTTACCATCTGTTTTAGGCCCCGTTTTTGTTATTAAATTGAATTCTGCACAGGCCTTCGTAAACTCAGAGACGCCACTGATATTTGCACACCTTATATATCTAAGAGAAGTTACTAGTTAGTTTCTTGCTCACGTCTTTGAGTAATTCATGGACTCGTGGCATTTTATTTAGTTAGAATCTTGTTTACGCCCGGTAAAATCCCATTTTGTTATGCTTTTGTGGAATTGCACAATACTGAATTCTATTGCGATTTGCACCAGTGAAAAGGAATTTTCAACAAGCTGTTCATAGCAACACTTGTGTTCTACGGAAGACCTTAAAAACCATTGAGGGATCAACTAGTCGTACATACAAGCAGCTTTGTCTAGCCACCACTTTGTCTAACTATCGTTAGGAAGGGGCGGGGCAGCCATCCCCATCTCCAAACCCGACCCAATCCTCATCAGAGATCTTATTAACCCCCCAAAAAAAAAAAAAATAATAATAATCATAATCATAATCATAATAAATCCTTCGGGGATCTTATCGGTTTGTCTTACTTGGGATGATGCTTCATCAAACTCGTGACGTTCCCCGTTTATTATTATTTTCACACAATTAACAATATTATTTTATTCAAGTTAACTTGAAGAATGGAGAACCTTCTAAAAACAAATTAAGCATTGGTCGTATGAAGTCTTCAACAATTTAGTATTAAGCATAAATAATAATATGATACTCTCGTCTAGGGGTGTTATCGGGTCGGGTTGTCAGGTTGATTTTATCGGGTTGATTCGTGTTTTGATGTCCCAAATATTGACCCTAACCCGACCTTATAAAATATCGAGTTATCAGGTTTCGAGTCAAAACGAGTCGGGTTGTATCGGGTTGAAGATGTAAAAGAAAAGACAGTGCCATTATAACTTCTCCAGAATAGAAAGTAGAAATATTTCTTAGAATAATATTACAGTAGGCTAAATCAACTATCAAACCTAACCGAACCAGTAGCATAAATCTCTAAAGAAGTACCAATACTAATGTCATTAACAAAGAAAAAAACCAAATTAAATAAACAGCTTTCAATCGTCTTGTGCATATAATAGTGAGCTTCTAAAATTCTACTATTCACAGTCTTTACATACTACATAATGCAAATTTGATACTTCGGAAAAAAATGAGGTCTTAACACCATGACTAAATGGGCTATAGAATTCCACCTCAATTGTTTAGTGTTTACGTATATAAATGAAATAAAACAGTATATACTAACTAAAAAAGATTTGTTAATGGGATTTTGTTCAAAAATTAAAGATATATTAATATGTCATTATATCTTATCGGGTTGACCCGACAACCCGATAAGAAACTAACGAGAACCCTAACCCGGCCCTATTAGGCTATCGGGTCTATCGGGTTGATCCGATAAACCCGATAAGCTAAGTTGGACCCGAATCAATCCGACCCTATAACACCTTATCGGGTTCGGTTCGGGTCGGGTTCGGGTCAACCCATTTGACACCCCTACTCTCGTCATAGATCACACCTTTCGAATATTACGAGACAAATCAAGCTTGTATGATCACTATTTGCAATATTACAAAGAGAATAACTAACGAAAATTAGAGAATAATATTCTTAATACGTAAATACTAACACGATATTTTATGTATGTATATATGTATTTTTCCGATTGAGCGAGGTTGTGCCCCGACTCAAGCCCATTTACAATCTTTGTTAAAGCCCCAAAATCCGCCCGAAATCCGATAAGCATGCGTCGCACCGCCAAAAAGTTTGAGTTTCGAGTTATGTATTCACACATTAAAACTCAGCCTTAAACAAACAATTGCAAACTTTTACATGAATAAACCCTAAACCTAGTAATATAAGAACAAGGTCAACTTAACCTAAAGTAATGGGAGTTGATTTGCACACTCTATTATTTGATTTGCACACTCAAATTATTGTGTCATGACATTTATACCTTTAACATTTATGTCTTGAAGTGCACACTCCACTAATTAATGTAGGGGTATAAATGTCAAGAAACAAACATTTTGAGTGTACAAATCAAAATGTGGAGTGTACAAATCATTTGCTTAAAGTAATATAGGCATACTTTTTTATCTCACTTGTTCTTTGATTCTTTCGGTTATGTTAACAAAACGCGAATCACAAAAACCCATATCTTCTTGCTTTTTTCTTTTAATTTTCTTCTCCAAAAACAAACGAGGTACATTTTTTGTTTGTTAATGGGGTGAAACTTGAAAGGATGTGAGGGTGTTATCGGGATTTAGAGGCAAAATCAAAGGTTACCACTGCCTCTTACTTTAGAGGATATAGGTCTTACCGCGTCTGACTCACAAGTGAAAAACAAACATGATCAATGTCTAACCGCGTCGCGTCTGACAGGTAAGATGTCAAAGGCCTGTCAGACTTTTTTGGTAAAAACAAACACGGCCTAAGTGGAACAAAAGGATGTCTTAACTAGCCACTTATTGGAGACACTCTAGTTTTAATGAGTCCCCCAATTAAGAGGCATTAAGGGTTGAACCCACTCATTAAGTGGCAATAAGGGAAAAAGAAACACCGCCCAAATCGGCTCAAGTAAATTAACACTTGCACTTTTTGATTTACAGTTATCATCATCACAGTAAATTGGGTTAAAAGAAAGAAAGAAAAAAAAAGCAAAGAGAAGACAAAAGCACATGTCTTATGATCCTTTCTTCAAACACCATGCAAAGTTGTGCTCAATGCAAGTACAAG